>CAJHQP010001464.1:0-114349 GCA_905132765.1 Moricandia arvensis
TAAATATTATTATAAGGTGAATTATTTAGAAGTTAAAGAAAATGAATGCTACGTAAATTTTAATATTCATAATATATCAAGATTATGTTGACATAATATTTTACAAAAGAAATGTTGATGTTGACAGAAAAATCAGATATACATACATATTATACATATAGGAGATACATAGTTTTTTTTATGTAACATCATGTTATTTTAGTATGTGTAGATAAGATTATAAATTTGGTATTTCCATAAACAATGTGTCAAATACATTCGGTAACATATTAAAAGAAAATTTATAATGCTTATGTATGTTATATCATTCCAATTGTTGATAGGAGTAATATATTTTTAAATGATATTTATAGTTTTATGATGTTAATTTTAAGTGTTATGAGACATATCATTTCTTTTTTTTTACTTATAAATAATTTATCTTGTTAATATATTTACAATCCGTCAACCAAAATTTATTTCTAATTTAAACCCCAAAATATGAATTTTTTAAAATGTTTATATTGAAATTAATATAATCGAATATATCAAAGTTATTTCTTATATTTTTTAAGTTTTTTTATAAATATTAAATATATTAAATTTCAATTATAAATATTCTTATTTTTGTTGTCAACTATTTTATATAATTTTTACCCAATCAAAATTTAATGTACACAATTAATTTTTCTAAAACTGTTTTTTGTTTTAAATTTGATATTTTGATTAATTACAGTTTGACCCCATAAACTTTTCCTAAAATCAATTAAATCAGATTTTGATGTTCCCACCATATAATCATTTACTTCGTATATGTGAAATGTATTAACATAAACATCGTGTACTTGTTAACATATTCTGAAACATTTGATGTTTCCACCATATTAAGGTAAACTTGTGTAGCTAGCAAACTTTTTTCCTGTAACTAATGGTCTTGGTTATATATACCGAGGTCCATTCACACTCCTAAACTCTTAATCAACTAAGTGAACTCAGTTTCGTGTTGTTTCACTCCGTTATTCATCGGCTTTTTTCTTTAAATATACACTAGATTTTGATATGCACTTTGAAAATGCGAGATAGTTTTTGGATGATTTTGATATGAGCTTTGAAAATGCGAGATAGTTTTCGATGAAATTTTACATAATCATATGCTTTCTTTATTAAATAGGGTTGGAGCATAAAATTTCAATAACCCAAAATATGAATCAAACCTAAACCTAAAAATTCAATTCGTAAGTGGTCTGAAATGTAAGAAATAACATAATAGATCTTGTAGGGTTGGTACACAACATATCAAAACTCGAAAATGTTATTAGTTGAATCCGAATAGGAACCCAAAAAACCAAAAAACCTGAAAAACATATCCAAATGTCCAAATAAATCAGAAATATAAATATTTGAAACATAAAATATGTAATTCAAATATTCAAGTCTATAATTATTTTGAAATGATATCTGAAAATCCAATTCTATATAAATAAATTAGAACCAAAACAATGTGTTATATCCTATATGATCCCTACTTATATATGAATTTATTTTTTATTCATTATATTTGTCAAATTTATTTATTATAATATGATAGGAAATACTTTATTTTAATATAAATTAATTATCTGGCGTTCAATCTGTCTCATACTTGATAATGTTTACATTTTTATGAATAATCTGCAAGAAACGGTAATTGTAATCATAATATACAATATACCATATAATCAAATTATATTTTAATCTTCTAATTTAGATATGATATTAAAATAGAAAATTATTCATCATTTAAAATATTTTATTTTAATATTTTTATTTATAAATTGAATATGTTGTATAATATATGAACATATGTTATAATGTATATGTAAGTTTTCCATTTGTAGTTAGTAAATTAATTAAGTTATTATATACATTATTTAGTGTAATAATTTAACTATGAAATATATATATATATATATATATATATATATATATATAAATATTAAAGAATTTTTATTTCTTATTCTATAAATCAAATTGAATCAATATTCATTAGTAATAAAATTAATATAATTATGGATTATCATTATTTAAAATAAATATTTAAATAATAAGTATTTATCTTTTAAATAAAAATGACTAAAAGATATTGTTAAAATGCAATATTAGAAAAGATACTTAATAATGTCTTTTTGATATCTTATTTTGAAATTATTTAAATAATATGTTAAGATTGTGTGTATATTTAATAATAACTAAGTTTGTTTGTATGCAAAATAACAAATGTTCTTTCACATTATTGAGAAGTGCATTCACACTGTAGTAACATCTTCTTTCAACTCAAGTTCTGTATTGTTCTGCGTTTTATATTGAAACAAGGAAGGATGATCTCTTGCCGTGAACCATTTGAAGGGAGAACATTGCATAGATGGAATGGAAAACATTTGTTCAACATCTTTGCTACGCTTAAAAAATTGGCCCATGTCTTTGACGTGCCGAATTGAAGACATTTGAGATAGTCTCAGAAAACAATTAATCACTTATGTCTGATCGGTCTGATTGTGTTTTTTTTGTGGAAGACCGTAGTAAGGGGTAGTTTTGTTGCTAAGGCATAAAAAATTCTTTCCAAATTTTACTAAAGTATTTTGTCTTTTTGTAACATTGAGTAACAATAAATCATTATAAATTTCCAACTCTATTAGATATGATGATCAATTACCTGCAACATTTTCAAAATTAATGGAACAACTCCAATGTTATAATTCCGACGATGAACTCTCCTCGAAACACTTGGATCGGCAGACGGTTCTGCATGTATGACATCCTCGATGAGCACTCTCTCCACAGCAGGACGACCAAAACGAGTTAGTTCTGCGTTGCAGTACTCTGAAACCTCCAATAAGCTTTGCATCCTATAATCTACAAGAATTGCATTGTCTGGGATTCAAACTCCATACTTAGGTGTAAAAACTTTTAAACGGCTTAACCACTAGGCTACAGTGGCTTCCAAGAATATCTTGTCGATGTCTGAGATAATTGATTACGTAACCCGTGCAGTTGATTTACTTCCTTTATAAACTTCTTGCACTCCTTCAATTTCCGTAAATATGTGTCTTACAACCCAGTAAATGAATATACTTGCTTAGCTTATCCACCACAACGGGATAACATTTAATCCCAAGTGACTTAGGAAAGTCTCAACGAAATCCATCGAAATACTGAGTATTGGTTGCAAGGAGATCAACTGGAGCCAACATCAAGTATTTATGAGTTGGAAATAGTGCACCCTTGATACACTAAAAATGAATCCTTTTGCTACTGTCCAAGTTAACAGTTGTAATTATTGTATTTAGATTCAAATCCAGAGGACCAGTCTACACTTTATTTTATGAATTCTAATTTCAAGCTAAGAAGATAATATGGTTTTAAGATGTAGGTACTTAGATGACAAGTAAATAAAGATGGTTAAATGCGATTTGATTATGAATGCTGACCTAGAGTTAATTGCCGGTATTGATTTAGCCAAACAATTATTCAAGCACAGGTTTTCACAATCTAGACATCGGATCTCTCAACTGAATCCAACCCACTGTCGTGGTGATTGATCCTTTTGCGCAGGCCGGATCACCTAAGCTGTCGCTTGGGATCAGGGGCGGCTGCAAGCTTTAGAGTTCATGTCCGATCTAGTTCCTTTATGCTCTATATATCTACTTTCGTGATTAAAGCATTAAGCTCACATTCAATATAGGTCAAGTTTATCTCCCTGCGTGGTTAGGTAGGCGATGAACATCAGTTTCTAGGCATTAAGTGATCAGTTATGGCAAGCAATAAGATTGATAATGAATGAAGAATCCAATGAATTGATGCTTATCTATGTTTTTGGCTTGTTTAGGCAACCTAAAACCATAGGCGAGCCAGATGATACTCAATCATGATGCAGCGTGAAACTAAGACATAAATCTGAGATAACTGCATAAGTATAAGAGTAGAAATATCAAAGGGTCTCAGGATGATCTTCTCTAGGAAAGATGGATGCTTCGTTCTCCTTAGCAAGTTATCGCACAATCAGCTCACACAGAACACCCTAAGTGTCTAGGAATCTCTTGTGTGTCAACATAATCTAGCCGTGATCCGTATAAGAAGAGATATAGAGGTTCCGCGTCTTCGCGCGGCTGCGCCCGGCGGGGACGAGGGTCGTTGCGAGGCGCCAATAAGGTAGACAGAAATTAGGCGGGCAACATGGGCTTTAATTCCGGGGATTGAGTATCATATTGCGTCTGGAACAGTCATCGGGATCACCCGTCCGCTGTTCGCTTTGAGACAGAGTCTCGGGCGCACTGTTCGTTCTTGAGTGTTCTCCACGCAGGATACTCCAAAAAGACATCCTGTCTTCATGCTGCCTGTCTTACTCTGTCTATCAACTCAGACTGAAAAGACCACAAGACGTAGACTAACACGGTTTAGCAGTCCTGAATCACATATAAAACATATATTACATATGATGTGCAAAAAACACCATATATCAACCCTAGCCACACATGAAATTCTGAGTCATCTTCTGTGTCCCTTCCCAGTGGAACTGTATTTCTCAGTGTGCTTCAGATCCGTCTGAATGATCACCGGTTAGATTATCATGTACTGGCTTGCTAGAAAAGAGATAAATTTTCGGACACTTATGAACTCTAACAAATCTTCGCAATCTCACCACTGAAGACCCCTTTTAACGAATCTCTTGCATAATATTTTCGCACAAGATTGTATCACCAAGTTTGATAAATCTCGTGCAAACAAGTCTTGAAGATTGTATAGGATGTTGGCACGGTCATAGCAAACACAAAGAGCAGATTGAAGTAGTTTCATAAGAGGATGCTGAGATACTGCGAAAGACCATCTTCACTTCGTTTTCTATCTTAAGCTCATGATCAAGATCCGCCGGAGTAGAGTACCAAGCACTGATAAAATCCACGACCAGTTAAAGTTTCTCGCGTTTTAGAGATGCTTCAACACTTGTTGACAGTTACTGACGATATACTTTTTCGTAATAAGTAATGCTTCCACTGTTTGTATTGATAGGATAATCATGCATGTAACTAGTGTTCTTATTAAGGCAATATGTGACGAAATATGAGATAAGTGTGTTTAGTCTTCTGCATTAAACAGCTTCAAGACCGATAACCAGACGTATTATTTACTCGACTATGAATTCTCTTTGTAAAATCTAGTAAACTAATACTTTTTAAGTAATGTGCTAAGTAATTCTATGTGTTGATATCATTGCAGTTTTCAGCTGATCAAAGTGCGGATGAGCTGATAGGTCGACCAAACTAGTAATCTAAAGTAATTATGTCAATAGCCTTTGCTATTGTCCACTTCATGATGATAAAAACGCGATAATAGTTTTCATTAAGACTAACGAATCCTCGTGTATTTCTCACTGTTCTTAGGACTGGCCAATTCTGCCTCACTACATATGCTTTAAACGATTAGTGAGACACGCATAGACAACGAGATCAATGATCCATAAATATCAAACTTATCTTTAATGTATACTTCATCATGGTGGCAATCAATTTATGTGTGTAGACACCTCATTTCTCCAAGTGAGCAAACATGATCTTGTAAGAGAAACACCGTATAGTCATCGAAAAGACAAGATGCACTTCTTGAGAGAAATGCTATGAAAATTTCATGTTAGTAGCTGAAATGTGTCTGACGCATTAGTTAATCAGAACAGCATGAATACATATCATTAGTGAGTATCAATGCACTCTAAAAGCTATTTTTCTCATAGTATGCTCTCCTTCATTCATATTGATGATATCCGACCTTTGATGATCAAATTTGGAGAATATTGCTGATCCAGCATACTCGTCTACATTGATCAAGCATCAAAGAATAAGGTATTGTATCTGTGCATGTGGCTTTATATCACTGACATGTAGTCACACATAACTCCACGTCTTGTCTTCTTCTTACTATAGAGACTCTAAATAGGGCGTTTGACTGTGGCCTGATGTAATCCAAGACTAACATGATTATGGATAATGACTTATCTATTGCGCTCTTTGTGCAGCCTAATATACGTAGAAGGGTTGCTAGCACATACCTGGGCATTGGACTTATGCTACAAGCTATACTATTAACTGATACGTACAACCCGTTGTGCGCTAAAGTTCGGTCAATTTATGAGCAAAATCATCTGATACTGAACATAACCTCGTGCTAATGCTCTAATGTGGTATGTTCTCACCTGATAGAACTCATGTATGCTCACTGGTTTGACTGTCATTGGTTGGTTTTAGAGATAACTTTGTGCTTGTAGAGGAGGATCGCAATCAATGTATATTTTTTCCCTTTATACTGCAAAATTATTCATGATTTTTCCATATACATCATACACTTCCAAGTGTTCTCAACCATTTTATTCTCATAATCATGTGAGCTATTCTCAGCTCCAATACTATAAAATCAATTTCGAAAGTTATCTTGTTCAACACCATCTGATCATCTTTACAATTCCTAAACCCGTAACCATCACTTTTATTCCCAACGAAATATCAAGTTGTTGTTTGTGGTAACTTTAAGTTTGGTTGTCTTCACTACCAAAGGAATAATAAATTGGGGGTAGCTCCACTATCTAGCATAACACAATTTCAGACTTCTTAAACACTCCCATAAAATTGTTGTTGTTAGAGAAGTTACTCCCAAATTAAAATATAATTAGAATAACCTTGTAATGAAGTTGCTATACTCCTCTACATCTTCATTTGTATACTGATCATACACTTCTACTTCAAGTCCATTGAACAACATTAGAATTTCAAGACAGATCGGTACAAATACGTCTTCTATACCACTTTTCATTTCATTAAAAAAATGTAAGTATCTTCTTCTTGGCAATTTCTACTTTTGTCACTTTCAGTTGAGGTCTTTGAAACTTGTGTTATTCTATTTAACTAGAGGTTGATGTGGATTATCATCTACTGCTTTCATTTGATACCCCGTAGATGGAGTAGTGTTCTTTCTTGTGTTATATTGGCCTTGTAGAGCTTGCTAGCCAACTGCATCTCCATGCAGACCACACTATGCATCGAAATAGCTTCAATTTGATAAGCCGTTACGATTATCTTAGGCAAGTCAAACGAATTACATATATTCATTACCTCTCTCGTTCAAGTGTGAGACCGTTCATTAAAATTCCTTCTATCTGCTTAAGTTAACCTTACACTGTGTGGGATATATCTTCGAGTATGGGAATATATTCTGTAACTGGTGAGTTTTGTTTGATAGCAAAGAAAGTGGATTGGATCATGCAAGTTCTCCCTACTATAGTGTGCAAGTAATCTTTTTGAATTAATGCCAATTCTCAAGATGATGTTTGTGCAATTCAAATTGAACCAACTCAACACATCACAAACGAGTTGACTGAAATTACTTGTAACTTCATCAGCTCATAATAACAAGCGATCTAAAAGAATCTTCAGCTAAAGCAATCCATCTGAAACTATAGATTCCATCAAATATTAGAAGTTCCATTGCTTAACATACTATCATGACTTCCAATTACCATACTACGATTCATTGTATCATTCGTCCTAAGGCCTACAAACTTGGTTCCAATTCAGAAGTGTGTACTTGTTGTGTCGGGTGTGCGACTTTGGTTCAATGTTGTAAAATTCATGAATGTTCGCCAGTCCTTTATGAAACATCTCGAACTGATTCAGATTTTGTGTGTGTTTGTTTCTCCATCTCGACCTGAGCGGCGATCGTCGTCATCAAGGTTTTTGACAGCGACTCCATCATTAGCCGTGGATTTTGATGATTCTCTCCCAACGCTTGCTTCTGACTCGCTATTTATGGTCACCTTCTATCACGATTGTTCGATCTCAGAAAACCACCACACTAATTTGGTAAGAAAAATATTTAATATTATTCAGAGCTAAGCGTTTTAACTTGCAAATCTCAATATTGTTACTCATGAGAGAGTAAACTAGTCTAACCTAACAAACTTCGATAACTCTTTTTCAACTAATGGTCCATGTTACATATACTAAGATCCATTTACAATCCTAAACGTTTAGTCAACTACTCGGTCAACTCAGTAAACTCCTTGTTGTTTCATTCTGTTTTCCCTCTACTTTCAACTTCTTCTTCTCCTTAAGAACACTCTTTGAGGCATATCAGTTTCTGCATTGAGTTTGCATCATGTTTTTCTGCATTGAGTTTGCATCAAAGTGCCAGAAACATTGGTAAATGTATACTTCTCTCCCAACCAAAATAACACTGTTCATGACGAAGCTTGAACATGAGGCAACATTTTGAAAATGCATTTTGAGCGAAATCTCCCATCTGTTTAGGAGTCTTTACAACACAATGTGATCTAAGTCTAGTAGCGAAATAAACAAGAACACCATCAAATTATTTAGGAAATGTTGTACAAAATCACGACTGATTGCTTTATTAAGTAGAAAACGGAAAGTAGTAAAACAAGTTCTATTTGTGTGTTGTAAACTAACCAATCAAAATTGTGGTGTCAAAAATTCAAAAAGATTGTGGAGTCAAAAATTTCAAAAAATAAAATTGTAGAGTCAAGAAGATATTCTAAACTCGTTTGAAAACGTAAGCATGATCCACTTAGAATTACCTGATATTTCCTTTGTTTCATTTTAGTGTTCGTTGTAATTAATTTTTTATTATAAAATAAGCGTTGTTTAAAATTTGAATGTAAATTTATTAAATTTATATGATATATGACTCTTATATTTTCCAGTTTATTTTTATTGGTTAAAATATGATAGGTGTATCGTTATTGATATATTTATTTTACAATATACAAATCTAAAACGACTATAAAATGAAACATATGTAATAATATGTTTTCGACGTCCTACTATTTGACTCTAAGGTGGGGTATTGGATTTAGGAATTGAAATTTATAAAAAAATTCTTGCGTTATTCAATCAAGATTTCACCATTACTTATAATTTCTTGTGTTATTGGATTAAGTGAATTTCAAATTCCATTAAAAATTGTGTTATTTAATTTTTGGTGGATTTTGTGGTTATTGTATTTCAATAGAATTTATTGAAAAAATTTCTAAAAATTATAAAGAACCAATTCTATGTCTAGGCTGGAATTTGACGATGATTCTTTATATATTTTATCTATCAAATATACATAAAAATTATTAATCAATATAATATAGATTTGAAACTAATTTTCACTATAAATTTAAAATTTATTATTTTGATAAATAATTATTAATATATTATGCTGTAATTTATGTTTTCATGAACTGTCTTATCTCTAAATGGCTATATATTCACATAACGATCCATGATTAATTCTACTATTACTATTTCATTAGTCAAAAATTTATTCACTTTTTCTTAAATGATTTTCTATTTTATATAAAATGAAAATAATTAAATATTTTGTTTATCGAAATTTTTATACACTTTTCTCTTTGTGTAATGATTAGTTCATAGAATTTAGAGGAATTGATATTATCAAATTTATTTGAATTCTTTTAAAATTGAAACATCAGATTGAATTATTTATATCTTCAATTGAATTCTTTTAAAATCAGTTAAATTCTTCAGTCCAATACCACCCCTAAAAGTAATTTTGACTTCACCTTAACTATTTTTGATCTAGTCAGTAGTCCACGTTTTCTGGTCAAATTTAAATCATATCTTTTTTTTGGGTCAAATAAATTATATCTTTCTATCGTTGGTTATATGTATACTAAAAAGTTGTTGATTTCAAAATATTGAAATTTATCATTTAAAGTAAATAAACTAGTAACCGAAAACAGAAAACAATTTATTGTTTATGCTTATGCATGTAACACATAATAGTTTAAGTTATGAATATTATAACGATATAAAAATTCAAAATAAAAATAAAACGTATAAAAGGCTTTTTGATTAACATTACATAAACTTACAATGGAGAAGAAGAGATGTAACATTATAATTTAATTATGACATGTAAAATAAAAATTTCTTAAACTCAATATTTTTTACTTTTTGGTATCAACGCGCAAATAAATTTTACAAACATAAAATCTTATTTAATTTACATATATTCCCTAATTATATTTTGTAGCAATTATCATTTTTATAAAACGATTTGATTAGACATTTGTCTCATGTTTAACTAATTCAGTAACACTAGTTATCACTGCATAATATATATATATATATATATATATATATATATATATATATATAAATCATTACATATATGTCATCCGTTTCTTAAAAATAATAGTAAAGTTGCCAACATTATTCTGTTAAATAGAAAATACTTTCAGAGCCGGATCTAAGACTTCTGAGACCATATTCGAACAAAATGTTTATTAGTATTCATAGATTTTTTAAAAAAATATAGAAAACCATAGTTTCCTAGTATAAAATTTATTCGTATCTCAATAATACCAATATAAGATTCATCAATAATTTTATAAGCATTTTTGTAAGCTAAAATATTTATCTACTTATTTACATTTCATTATTTTTAAGTTGTAATATCAAAAGCATATATATATATATATATATTATATATATTATTATTTTTTGAAAACTGGGGGACCCAACAAAGTAGGGGACCCATTCAAATGTTTCAAAAGAATATCACAAGTCCGATTCTGTATACCTTGAAACTTTTAGTTATATAATAATCTACCTATTTTTATTTTTTTGATATTAGTTTCAGATTTAACATATTGATAGCTAAATTCCCTATCTTCTTACGCATCTGGCCCTATAAATAATATATTAAAAGTGTAGTTTTCGTTCAGTGTAATCTTTTAAATTTACTTTCTGTAAACAAAACATATTTTTGCTGGATGATACATTATACATATTAGATCTATGTGTATGTGTTAGTAAAAAAAATGGATCTGCGTACAAAATCGAAATGTATAACAAGGATTCATTGCCTTTTTAGTTTCATATATATTATTAATCTCATATCAGTAGCAAGCTGAGTTATCTATAAGCCTGATGATAAAAAGTTATATTACGATTTACTTCATTATTGATAAAAAGTGTTTGCTGATAAATACTGAAATATGATATATTTGAAAATAGAAAATTGATAGCATATAATATAAGACATGTATACTTATCATTAATATGTTATTCTATAGAATTATTTGAAGAATAAATTTTCTAGTACTTAGTTTAATATTCTTTCATATAAATGCTAAAGCTTTTGTGTCAATTGGTACAAATGTTTGTTTTCATATTGTCTCCATTGTATTAGAAATATTATAATTTTTCTTATCAACATTTTACACTGTGATATCCCTATTAGTTATACTGAAAATATTTTTATATAAATATAAAGTATCATAAATAGTTAGATATATAGCAGATTGTAATACATTGTAACAAAATAAATTAAAATATTATAGTCAAATAAATATGAATTGCATACCTTATATTGATGGAATATAAAGATATTGGAATGTATCAAAAATGGTAAAACTGTATTCAAATATAACTCAAAGATATTTACAAATTCAAATTGACCTTACTTTTAGATAACTCCAAGTATTAATGAATAGTATGTGATATTTAGCTATAAATACACAAAGTTTCATTATAAAACACCAACCAATATTTTAATTTTCCAGTTATTACTAGAGAAAGAAAAAATGAGAAAAAGTAAAGGTCGTCAAAAAACAAAGATGGTCAAAATGGAAAAAGAAAATAACCTTCAAGTTACGTTTTCTAAAAGAAAAAATGGTCTTTTCAAAAAGGCTTGTGAGCTTTGCACACTTTGTGATGCTCATATCGCTGTTATCGTGTTTTCACCTAGTGGAAAAGCCTATTCTTTTGGTCATCCAGAGGTGGAAACTATAATAAATCGATTCGAAAACAATGACCCACAGCCGATCATGCAACGTGATGATAGCACTCGGAACTCTGAGATTCAAAAGCTGAACAATAATCTTACTGAGGTAAATTTATTGTGTTAGTCATAAATATCATATGCCATGGATATTGATGCCATAAGTGATATTCTTTTGTATTATTTTAAATTAGGTGTTTTACTGCACTAAGTACAAAAATAAAAGCTTAAAAATTTAAATTAAAAAATATTTTTTACAGTTATTTTTTTATTATTTACATACAATTATTAATTGGTCAGTTCTCTCAATTATTTTTTTAAAACTTTTTTTATCACCAAAATAGCCCTTATGAAAGAAAATGAGTGAAATAAACATTTTGTTTTAAAATTAATATTTATTTTTGTTTTTTAAATTATAAGCCAAACTCCGGAACTTCCGTAACTCTGAACCATGAGTTTAGATTATTTAACCCTATGAATATAAATATATATTTACATCTTTTAATAAATTTTATTTTGATCATTTTTTTCATTAGAGACTATTTTGTAACAATTCTTTTAGAGTTATCTTAGGGTATTTATATATTTAATATTAAATTTGGATTTAACTATACGTAATAAATAAATAAACTAAATAATTTTTATTGAATATTAAATATATATATATATATTTAAAATTATAATCTTGGAAAAATTCTTTATCTATTTATTTTTGTTAAATACATTAAATCAAATTTTATTTAGAAAAATACCCTAAAATAAACCTAAAAAGTTGTTTTCACCCAAATAGCTTTGAAGAAGAAAAATGACCAAAATAAATTTTATTAAAAAGTGTAAATATACATTTATACCTCTCTGTTAACTAATCTAGACATTGGGTTTAGAGTTACGGAGTGGGGTTTTGGAGGTGAGGTTTAAAATTAAAAAGAAAAATTAAATTTTTAACCAAAAAGGTCTATTTTGGTCAATTTGTTTCCTTGAGAACTATATTTGTGACAAAACTTAAAAATTTATATTTGAAATATCTGCCCTTCTATTAAATTAAGAGAAATTTTTAGGTAGATAATTTTTAAAACGCAAAACTAAATAGTATTTCTAAAATTTGTAGATATTAAAAAAATGGAACTGGGATTAGAATTTTTTTTGTAACTGCATAAAATTTTGAAGAATTTTTTTTAGTCATAAAAATTATATAATTTTTAAAATATAATTAAATAATATATAAAATTTTAAATTATAATTTTTATATTTATATTTATTATTATATTATTTATTTTATGTTAATGATGATTTATTTGTAATAATAATATTCTAATAAACTTACAAAAAATATAAAACATAGATGTATATGTTCATGTCACAATTAACTTCAAGCTATGTCATCATTGATGACATAATTTTTCTTTCAAAATTAATGTGGTGATGACACATGACAAATAACTTCTCAAATAATGTCTAGAAGATACTCGGTGTAGGTATATATGCCTATATTGAAAAACTAATTTGAGATATTACCGACTAGAGTTTTAAACAATTTTTTTAAATATTTTTTCAGGTGATAAACCAACTAGAATCAGAGCAAAAAACGAGTGAAGAGTTGAAAAAATTAAGAACAAAATCCAAAATCCCTGAGAGTTGGTTGAAAAAATCAATTGGAGGACTTGACTTAGCTCAAGCCAAGGAATTAAAAGGTAAACTTGAAAATCTGAAGAGACAAGTGAGACATGAAGCTATCAAATATGTCCTAGCAAGATTACGCCATCCAAGCTTCTATGAGGGAAGCTCTAGTAATGCTCGTTTTGGGTTTGATGGTGGAATAAATATCAACCCCAATTTGAACCAGTTTGATTATTTGAACCCCTTTGATCAAAGAAAACTGGTGAACATGAAATCTTTCCACAACCAAAACATGGTTCTCCCCAGTTATCCATTACAATTTGGAAACGATAGGCATACTGAGGGTTTTGTTCCAAGATATTATAGCATACCAAGGCCTAATCCAAATGAAAACCAAAAACCGAGTTCCAAAAAGAAAATGATGCTGGAAATGAACATCATCATGATGGCCATCCTCCTCATCCTAGATCTGATTAGTATTAATCATTTCTGATGTGATGCAGTTGAAGTCTTAAGATAAAATCATGTTAACTCATCTCTTTTAAGTATGTTGTGTTTATCTTCTTTTGCAGAATTCCTCATTTCTTCTTGGTATGTTGTTGTGATTTTTTTTATTTTGCTTATTAATAATTATGTTATTGTTATATTTTCCTCATTTTTCACTGAAGTATTTTGTTTTCTTTTAAGAACATCTTCTATTATATAAATGGATTTTGATATGAATTTATGTGCACATTTTCAATTATTGTTTGCTATACTAAAGATAAGGAGCTACGTGAATCAAATGCTGATATACTCTCATCAAAAATAATCTCATATTCTCCTCTTTTTCATTATTTTTAATATAAAAATCTATTAAAATGACCAAATTCTTAATGTATTTATTTATTTACAAGATCTATCTTTCGTACTTTAAACCTAGTTTCTTTCTCTCTCACAAATCAAAACTTACGCCTCTTTCTTTTCTCTCCATTCTTCCTTTCTTTCTCATATACGTTCTTCTTTTTTCATAATTTTCTTTGATTTTTCCTCCATTTGCGAAATCTCTTCTCCTTCTCGTCTTCTTTTCAATTCTTCTTTCTTCTTCTTCTTCTCCAACGAAATCTGTTTTTCTTCTTCTTTGAAATATGCTCTCGTTCTCTTCTCCTTCTCCGATCTCCTCTACTTCTTCGAAATATGTTCTCTTTCTCATATCTCTTTTTTATCTTAGGGTATTTATCTATTTAATTTTAAATTTGGATTTAATTATATGTAAAATTAAATAAATTAAATAATTTTATTTGATAATACATATATATATTTAAAATTATAATCTTGGAAATATTCTTTATCTATTTATTTTTGTGAAAATATATTAAATCAAATTCTATTAAGAGAAATACCCTAAGATAGATCTAAAAATTTTTTATCACCAAATTAGCTATTAGGGAGAAAAATGACAAAAATATATTTTATTAAAGAGTGTAAGTATACATTTATACCCCTTGGGTTATCTAATCTAGACTTAGGGCTTAGAGTTATGAGGTGGAGTTTTGGAGGTGAGGTTTAAAATTAAAAAAGTTAAAAAAAAACTATTAAATTTTCAAAATAAAAAGGACAATTTGGTTATTTTTTCCTTGAGGGCTATTTTTGTGACACAAATTAAAAATTTCTATTTGAAAGCCCTTCTATTAAATTAAGAGAAATTTTTTAGGTAGATAATTTTTGAAACGCGAACTAAATAGTATTTATAAAATTTGTAGATATTAAAAGAAACTAATGGAATTGGGATTAGAAATTTGTTTTTTTAACTGCATAATTTTTTTGACAAATTATTTAGTCATAAAAATTAAATAATTGTAAAAATAGAATTAAAATAATATTTCAAAAATTTTAAATTATTATTATTATATTATTTATTGTTATATTAGTGATGATTTTTTTCTGTAATAATCATATTCTAATAGACTTGCTAAAAATATAAATCAACATTAAATGTATATGTTCATGTCACAATTAACTTCAAGCCATGTCATCATTGATTTCATCATTTTTCTTTTAAAATTAATGTGGAGATGGAACATGACAAATCACTTCTCAAATAATGTCTAGGAAATACTGTGTAGGTATATATGTTTATATTAAAAATAATAATTTGAGATACTACCGTCATAGTTTAAACCGTTAAGCAATGGTTGAGATATCACTGCCCCAGGATTATCATCAAACGTGAGATCATAAGGAGATATTGTCTTGCATTTAGGGTCAGAATCAGTAGTAGTGAGAGATATAGTGATGATTTAGAAATAGGAATATGCCGAGAGGCTTTGATAGAGAATAGAGAATGCTCTGTTTTCAGACTAGAAAAACAGAGATGAGGAGAAGATGCCAAGAGGCTTTGAGAAGAATACAGTTTAGGTCTTAGATCTGCTCTGATACCATGACAAAGGTACAAGATGTTGATCGAAGAAAGTTTGTGTATTATGGAGACCCTTAGGTCATATTTATACAAAGTGATCAACAAGATGTGTGCCTATCTAAATCGAGGAAACAATATATACAAAGACAATATTCTATACGTGAGGGTCAAGCTAAATCTTCAATATCTCCTATATATTAATTAACAGCATTTTTTAAGTTGTAACTTATAGTACATAGCTGATGTGTCAATCTGTCAGCCTTCCTCAGAGTCATCATTAAATGCATTTTTTACTAGAGCTTAACGTGGACCAACCTACTTATAAACTAACGAACCAACTTATATAATTATGTAATATAATGATTACATTTTTGTGACGTAGGGTTCAGTGAACCGGTTACCAAATTTGGCATTTTAATTCTGGTTTTCCTTTATACCAGCAACACTAACTGACAAGAATGTTTTTCATTTGAAAAATGAACACACACACTAATAACCAACAATATTTAGAAAATGTATAGATTCGAAGCAAGCACTAATACATTTGCTATATACTCACCTATATACCAACTAAGAAGACTGAATGAATGATCTTCAAAATATCATTGTACATTGCATTATTTACGATAATATAGCTAATACAAATGACCTCATATTAGTTATCCTTATTTCCATCTGAAACACTATAATTAAACATAAAGACACCAACTGAACATAGTAAAGAAGCAAAAACTAATATATTTCTAGATTATAACATCTATCGGTTGACATAAAAGTAGGCACATGTTACTACCAGCAGTGCTACATGTTCGTTCAGCTTCATTTGTATGTCATATATGACTTTTTTTTAATTAATCTTTGAAAGCAGTAAACCATTGGTTAACTTAACTGGCAGAAATTGTAAACATACCTCAAACAAGTACCGAAAGTGAAATTGTTTTCCATTTTATTTACGCACACGTTTTCCCTACCACTTAGTCAAACCGAATATTTTTTAGGATCTTATTTCTATAATTTGTCGCTTTAGTACATTTAATTTAATATATTTAGTCAATATATTTATCTGATATGCACTCATAGAATTCTCCTTAAAATATACTCCTTCCGTTTTTTTTTAATTTGACGTTCTAGGATTATGCACACAGATTAATAAACGTTTAATTTTTTTCCTCATTTTCTAAACAAAAACATCATTAATTATTTACCTAACCACAATTCAACCAATATTAAAATAGAAGCTATAATATCATTGGTCATCTAACATTAACTACTAATAAATTTACATAGAAAATTGAAAACGTCAAATAATTGGAACAAAAAATTTCTCCTAAAAACGTCAATTATAAAAAACGGAGGGAGGTAGCATTTTTTTCTTAGAAGATTATATTCTCTAAACAAGTTTTCAGTATAATCACGATATGCATGGTTTTGAAAAACGGATAGGACCGGCCGGTCGAACCGGTCGACCGTGACTCGCTAAAGAAGTTGAGTTCCAGTTTGATTTTTAAAACTCGGATTTTAAGAAAAACTAATAAAACCGGCAAAAAAAACCCAGTAAAACCAATGATCCGGGTCAACTTTAAAACCGGTTCTAAGAAATTAACATATAATAAATGTATTTTCAACTGTTATTAAAATTTAATATTTCATATATTATTCTTATTTTGACATATTCATAAAATCTAAGACTTTAGTTGTATAAATAAATAATAAATAAATAAATAAATAAATAGGGTAATTTTAACAATCAATCGTTTGGTTTTATCAATTTTAGTTTTACATAGTATTCAATTGTTTGTTGTATATATAATTAGAGTTATGATTATTGTTCATTTTTCTAGTTAATAAAGAGAAAAGAAAATATATTATATGTAGAATTATTTTTTAGACCTATATAATGTAAATATAGGATTATATATATTATCTTTTAAAAAAATAGAAAACCCCGGTTCGACCGATTGAACCGGTTCAACAGTCAACCAGTAAGTATACGAGTCGGTGTCCAGTCCGGTTTTCAAAACATTGACGATATGTATAAAAAATGTAAATATTTGATTTCCAAGCAAAACATTAAATTGAGCTCATAAAGTGTGAATATATTGAACTTAGACGCCACTAACCCTAACGTGGTCGTATATATAAATGGATTCACCCTAGATATTCCATCATCACTAAACACCATCGACAGTAAAATATTTCATACATTTGTTAAGCTTTTTGAGATGGGTTCTATAAACGATGTGTCTGAACTTAAACGATTTAAGAGTATGTGGAAAATCAAGGTCAAAATCATAAGACTTTGGAGACAGTATTCGGCGCAAGGAGGTGTAGCCATTGAAATGGGTTCTAAGTGATTCAAACGTGACTTTATTTGCTTTATATAACTTGGCTATTTTAACTTATATAACTAAAGCCAGATATTGTTCTTCTAAGAAAAGATTTGCCAATTAAGTGGTTTGTGTACCAAGGTTTTGGAGAATCGAATGAGGTCCATGTATGTTACAACTTATAGTAAAATAAAACGAAGGTCTCATACATTTTGTTGTAATAGATTTTTTATTTGTGCTTATTTTAGGTGGTTTCAAATTCATCAGAACACAAAAAAAATTCATATTTTGTTTGATGAAAGCCACACCAGAAATTCAAGAATTTAAGAAAAGGTAAACAACATCATTTTTAACTAATTTTTTTTTGTCAACAAATTATGACATCGTGTCTAAAAAAATTGCTTTCATTGTTACTATGTTTTTTTAAATATAATTTCAGGATTTCGAAGTCCCGTTTTTGAATGGATACTCAATTCAGAAGAAAAATCATATTGTTTAAGGTATGTGGAAAGTAATAATAAGTAAAAACCATATTCAAAAAGCTCTGATGATTTTTCTAATGACCATATTCAAGTTTTGTTTAACAAGACTTGAGTACCTTAAACATAGATACTCAAGTTTTGTTTAATTGAAAAACATAGATTTCGAAGTCCCGTTTTTGAATGGATACTCAATTTCTGGATTTCGAAGTCCCGTCTATGTTTAAGGTACTCAAGTTTTGTTTAATCCCCTTTTTTGTCGTGTAACAGAGAGAGGGAGTGAAAAAAATATCTCTAATGACCATCTGAAATAAAGAGAGTGTTTTTAGTTCAGTACATCTCATTTCTGTTTGGGCTATCACAATTGTTAACCATCTACAAAATAGGTCAAATAAAAAATATAATTGGGTAACCTACACAAAAACACTATATGCAATATTAAGTTTTTTTCTTAAAAAAAATATTGTTAACATCAGATGCAAAAAAATAAATAGGTAACTTACTTTACTGAACATGTATTTTTTATAATCAATAAATAATTTTTTTTAATTCGCCCCGCGCAGAGCGCGGGGAACCACCTAGTTACATATTATTCAATAAAAAGAATTGGGAATAAATCATCAAGTTGCAAAACTTTGCACTTTAAACCTTCAAGTTTAACAGTTAATACTTTAAACAATGAAAATAGTTTTTGATAGCGTAATAAACAATAAAACTAATTTATTTGTTCGGCACGTCAAAAATATAATCAGACTGTTCATTAGCCGTTAAAAATCAATTAAGAGATGAAATCAATTGAGAAGAACCAGACGTGGAGCCTATCTACCTTGCATGAAGGAGCTAAGTGCATTGGAGTAAAATGGTTATATAAAACCAAGCTCAACAAGAATGGTGAAGTGAGCAAGTATAAAGCTTGCTGAGTGGCTAAAGGATACTTTCAAGAACTCGGGATTGACTACACTGAAGTCTATGCACATGTGGGAAGAATGGATTCAATAAGAACAATCTTAGCTATAGCTGCTCAGAGAGTTTGGGACATCTACCAACTAGATGTCAAATATGCATTCCTCCATGGAAAACTTGAAGAAGATGTATATGTGCAGCAATCCAAGGACTATGAGAAAGATGGAGAAAATGGAAACATCTCCTCTATGTCCCCACATCTCAATGGTTAATTTTCCAAGGACATCTTCTAATTTTATTTATAAATTTATTTATTTTTAATTCGTAAAATAATACATTTACATATTTATTCTTCTTTACTTTAACCTAATCTAATACATACAGCAGCCAAACTTTTTATTTTCCTTTTATGCGACAATTCTTTTTTTTCTTGTTTTCTTTTCCTTCTTCTTTCACCACTAAAACAAAATTGATTTTGGATAGACCTATAATTCTAGATCTACGCAGTTTGGCGGAGAAAATGACGTAAATGGAACATCGAATCTGTTTGGGTCCTTAACGGCGACGGCTCAATGTATGTACATTCTTCTCCCTCTTTGTGATTCGCGATCTTCTTTTTTCTCTCCTTCTATGCGACAATTCTTTTTTTTTTTCTTGTTCTCTTCTCCTTCTTCTTTCACCACCAAAATAAAAATGATTTTAGATAGATCTACACAGTTTGGCGGAGAAAGTGACGTAAATGGAACATCGACCCTGTTTGGATCCTTAACGGCGACGGCTCAACCTATGCGCTTCAGATCTCCTTCTTCTCGCGCTTCAAATCTGCGTTTTAATATAGGGATTTTATTGTAAGATTCTAGGTTTTTTATGATTAGGATTATTGTTGTTCTCTATAGATTTCTTCTTTTTTATGATTTAGGGTACTTATTGTTTTTGTTCTCTTTTTCAGAGTATAATTCATATTTTTATTCATTACATCTTCAGATCTGAATTCAGTAGTACTCATTATAACTAGTATAACGATGTATAACATTGTATACCTAACATATTAGTAGTACATAGTATTATCAGTATAACTAATATAACTCGGTATATCTAACTCACTAGTATTACACGTTATTGCTAGTATAACTCAGTATAACTCAGTATAACTAGTAAAACTAGTATAACTCGGTAAATCTAACTCACTAGTAGTACGCATATATTTAGTATATTTTAGTATAACTAGCAAAAATCAGTATAACTAACTAAGTAATACTTAGTATAACAAAGTAGAACTCAATATAACAACGTGAAAATATCATTATAATTATTGAAATTTGAAAATTTAAAATTTTGAAAATAATTTTTTAAAGAAAAATTAAGAAGGGTAAAATCGGATATTCTTTTTTCATTAAAGTCATGTATAGGAGATTTGAGAGATCCATAGGAGATTGTTCTATGACAAATGGGGGTATGGAAGCAATTGTCTCCATTGAAGATTACTTCATCAGAGAAGGCTTTTCTCAAATCCAGAAATGAAGAAACTCTATTCCTAAAAGGTAACACAAGTGGAAACATTCTGATTGTTAGTGTGTATATGGATGATCTCATATACACATGAGACAACATCACTATGATGAGAGAGAGTTCAAGGAATCAATGCAAGCATAATTTGATATGCAGGATTTAAGGAAGATGAGATACTTTCTCGGAATAGAAGTCATGCTTACTTCACATGGAATTAACATTTCACAGTCAAGGTATGCCTCAAAAGTCTTGAAACGTTTTGATATAGATGGATGCAATGCAGTGTGTAATCCAATGGTACTAAGAAGCAAGATTGATCTAGATGAAAAGGGAGAGATAATCAATGAAACTTTCTACAAGCAGGTGATAGGAAGCCTTATGTACATCACAAACACCAGACCAGACCTAGAATTTGCAGTGAGTCTCCTAAGCCGTTTCATATCAAGACCGACTCAACTACATGTTTAAGCGGCAAAGCGTGTTTTAAGGTACTTAAAGGGAACCATAGATCACGAAATTTGGTACAAAAGAGGAGGATTTGGTGACTTTCAGGTGTACACTGACAGTGACTTCGCCGGAGATGTGGAGAGCAGGAAGAGCACCTCTGTATACGTATTTCTGATGGAAAACTCAGCAGTAGCATGGCTTTCAAAGAAGCAGCCAACTGTAACATTGTCTACCACTGAAGTTGAATATGTTGCAGCCTCAGTTTAAGCATGTCAAGCCATCTGGTTTAAGAGGATCCTAGGAGAACTGGGAAGCAATGTGGAAGGAAGCACAACCATTTTCTGCGACAAACACATCAACAATCAAGCTATCCAAAAATCTAGTGTTTCTTGGAAGATGCAAACACATTGAAGTTCGTTTTCATTTCTTACGTGACCTAGTTAACAATGGAGAGATAATTTTGAAGCACTGGGGAACTCATGAACAAGTTGCAGACATATTGACAAACCCCCTAACAAGAGAAGTGTTCGAAGATCTAGGAAACAAGCTTGGGATTTGCTTGGGTTTTAAGTATTATTTGTTTCTTTATAAAGTTTAGTTGCGTTTTAATAAGGACCGAGTTACTCAGTCAAAATAGTTGTCGAAGTGATCATTAGTTGGTTTCGTAGTTGTTCATATTTGTTAGGTTTCTTAGGATCGTGACTTTGTTTAACTGATTATCTGAGTATTGAAAATAGATGGGGTTTCGCCATCTGTTTCATTGAATTAATCAGAGTATTGAAAAGCCAGAGAATATAGAGCATTAGATCTTTCAGCTGAACGTATATATCATTAACTGATTATCTGAGCCACCTAAAATATAACAATTTCAATTTCTAAATTTGTAAGCATTACTTTGAAATACCATAGGCTATGATAGTTCGACGGTTTGTAACACCTTCGGAATCGCAGACTTTTCGTCGGCTCATCGCCTACACATACAGCATTTGTCGGTTATGTGGGTCGTTTATTTAAAACTTAGCCCACACAACATGTAAAATCAGCCAAAAAAACAACCTTAAATGATTAAAGTTTAGAATGCATGTTTACTTGTCAACATGAGGGATGCCCTAGCTGAGGTGGCTACCTTTATACTATCGACAATGGTTTTAAGATCGAACCTCTATTTTTACCTTTTCACATCTAATCTATTAAATTATAGTCCTATAACTTTTTGATGTGTGATATTTTTATTTGGATCAACTATTACAAAGTTAATCAAAATATACATAGTTAAATTATAATATCTTTTAATATCTTAATCAAAAGCAATTAAACAATTTAAAAAAAAAATCTAGCAATATCTTTTTAGAATCTTTTAATTTTTTTAATTAATTAATATAAATTATAACTATCACTAAAATATAATCTAATCTATTAAAATAGAGTCCTATTTTATCTACTAATAAAAAGTCATAGAACCATTTCATTAATAATATTTATTATATTAAAAATAATATCTATATATTAGATCATTTGAATAAAATATATTATCACACATAAGAATATTCTACTATAAAATATTTATTTTTGAATATTTCCTATTTTACTATAATAAAATCTTATAAAATCTTTTGATTATTAATTTAAATAATTCATTAAATTCGTAATTATTATTAAAATATTATAAATTAGTATTATTTAAATTTAATAAAGAAAAAATATTTTTATTATAGAGTATTTTAATTTATAAAGTTAAATTATAAAGTTATAAATATAAATTTAAGTTTAATAAAAATAAATTATACAAGATAGAAAGCTATCTTATATGATTATATGATTTTTTAGTATATAGTTGATGGTTTATGTTTGTAAATTAAATAAAAGAAATGTACTTTATTTAAATTACAAAAAAATAAAAAAAATCTTGATCAATGAGAATTATAAACAAATTAATCGATTATCATTATAAAACATCAAAAAATAATGAAATGGGTTAAATTTTTTAATAAAAATACTAGATCCTTACCCGCCCTTTGAAAGGGCAGGTTTATTTTTTTGTTTTAAATTATTTTGAAAAACTTATTTTTTATATTTCTAATTTTGGCATTATATTTGTGTTTAATATTTTTTGATAATTATATGAAATATGTCAATAACCAATTATATAAGTTAGTGAATCCCTAAAATTATGGAATTAAAGTGATAGTTACAAAATATATATTTAAATGCAATTAGAAAATATATGGTTTATTTTTTAAATAAATAATGTTATAAAATAATTGTTGGACTACACATATATCAATAGGTCATGTTTGTGTTTTAATAGAAATAGATTAAAATACGAATATTAAAATACAAATAATTGGTCGATTACCATTCTATTTTGATTCTTATATGATTATGCTTATTTTAATTTTTTTAATAAAATATTAAAATACAAATAATTGTATATTAATATCTGTTGTTTCATAAAAATAAAAATATGAATAAAATTACATATAATTTAAATTAGTAATATCAAACAAGACATATTAAGTTACAAAATACAAAACACCAAATAATAATAAATATTTTATCAATTTTTCATAAAACTTAAATATAAATGTGTGCGCATACGCGCAAATTAAAGTCTAGTTTCACATTATTTTTTCCAACTAATAATTGCACACACATTAAAATTTTGTTCCACTATAATGATCTACTCTATTAAAATAGAGTCATATTTTTATCTACTTACAAATAGTCTATATTGGACTATTGCATTTAACTAGCTTTCATATTATTTTTATTTTTATCTAATTTAATTATTATTAAATATATACCACTAACCTAAAATTAAGAAACTAAATAACTAATCTATTATTTTTTAAAAATAATCATTTCAGTTTATATTAACATTAATTTGGAATAAACAATCAATTATATTTTATTTACTAATATAAGGAATTATATATGCCTACAAAGCCGTATAAATATAAAATTGTACTTTAACCCAAATGCAAGAAATAATTTTTCAAAATTTTCACAAAATACATAATATAACTCTTATAGACAGAGTATTAAAATTAGATATATATATATACATATATATCATATTTGAGAAAATAAATATTAATAATTAGTTACTATTAATATTTAATGATATAATAGAACATATTGTTAGTGATATTTTTATGAGTATAGTTTTACTAACTATTTCAATAAACATTTAAAATCTTTATAAAAATAAAATTAATTGATAAATATAAAATACATTTTAAGTTACTCATTGCCTTGGAATACGTGTTAGATATTTTAAATTTTGGTTCTAATTTATATCATATCTTAGGTCTCATTCTGGTAAATACGGATCAGATTCAGATATAACGTATTGGTTTTGGTTCTAATTTGTACAACATCCTAAAATTCATAAAGTAACCATATATCATTCATATTTGGTTATATTCGTTCGGTTTAGATATATCAAAAGTTAAATCCAAAATTCAAAAGCAAAACATAAGAAGTAATATTTATTTATATAAAAGTGAATATTTAAAGTATTATTTAAAACTTAATATTTATTTTTAGATATCATTTCAAAAAATATAGAATTGAATATTTGAAGTACATATTTATATTGTGACTATTTAATTTTTTTGGATTTTTTGGGTTTTTCAGCTTTTGGGTTACCCATTCGGATTTAGCTATAACACTTCGGGTTCGTATATCTTTTGTATCACCCTACAAGACTCATTGTGGTATTTTTGACATTTTGGATTGGGTATGTACGAATCCAATTTTTTTTGTTTAGGTTCCGTTTGGACTTCAGGTTTATATATTTTATACTCAAGTTTACTTCAAATAAAGAAAGAATTATTATATAAATTTTCATCAAAAAATCATTCGCGCTTTAGCGCGGGTTAAAATCTAGTATTAACTAAATCAACACTCTAGTTTATTAGTGACTAATCATTATTTTTCAAATAAATAACCTTATCTATTTAAAATATAATAAAATAATAAAAAATAAAAATAAATTATTAACATCTAATAGATAATTGATATAAAATAACTAAGTTGTTATGAAAATTTCAAAAATCTTTAGAAGATGACATGTTATGTTGGTGGTCTCTGTTTTCTCTTTATTTTAACATGTTCCAAATAATCTACATCATTTTTATTAAATATGTTCATTTTAATAATTCATTGTTGAATATTTTATTCAACACATTCATTGTAAATGGTCTAACAAAGAAAAAATTACTCCCTCCGTTACTAAAAAGATCCATATTCTAGCAAAAAATATTGTTTCAAAAATGTTGTATTTTTTACATTTTCAATGCAGTGGTTAATGATAAATTCTAAACTATTATAAGTTATTAAAAATTTATTGGCTAAACGTTATGGAAAATAGTAACTTACAAAAAATATGCATTGGTGATTCAAATTTCATATTTTTATTAATATGCGTAAAAATTCTAAAACATACATTTTTATGAAACATAGGAAGTATTTTACTATTATAGATATCATAAATAGTCAGATAGCAATATTATGATACATAATTCTGAATATCATTTACTATTTTGATACATTTCATATCTTTTATATTCAAGTCAATATAAGGTTGACATTTTACTTATTTGACTAAAATAATTGATTCTTTAGGCACTGACCAAAAAAAGTGAAATACTATAGTCAAATAGGTAAGAATTGCATACTAAAATTATATATGATGAATATAAGGATGTGTGAAATGTATTAAATGGTAAATCGATACTCAATATAACACTAACAAATGTAGAATAATTTATATTTTAAGACTGATTTCAAACATTGACTGCTCATATGTGATATTAGCTATAAATGACATCAGTCTCATCATCATACAAAACACCCATTTTTCTAGTTATACATATAGAAACAATGAGAAATAGGTAAGGTCGTCAGAAAACAAAAATGGTCAAATAAAGATGAAGATGCCTTGCAGTTACGTTTCCCAAGAAAAAATGGTCTTATTCAAAAAAGGCTAGTGAACTTGCACACTTTGTGATGCTGTATGGCTGTTATGTGTGTTTTCACTAGTGGAAACCTTATTCTTTTTGTCATAGAAAGGATGGAAACAATTATAAATCGGTTCGAAACAGTATGACATCACATACAACCGCACAGTGCTGGTATGCAACTGGTGGAATCAACAAAATTCTACAATGCGAACTGAACATAAACTTACTGAGTAAATTATTGGGTTACTAGAGATTAATCCGCGCTAAGCGCGCATAACTATTTTCATTTTCAATGTTAATTCTAAATAATATTTTTATATTGTATATTTACTTATATTTACTTTTTATTTTATTATATATTTACTTATTCTGCTCATTGCTTTTATCTAAATGTTAATATTAAATATAATGTTTAAGTGTAATATTTATATCTTATATTCTATATTTACTATATATTTTTAGATAGATGCTTTAAATGTAATTTTTATATTTTTTATATTGTATCTTTATTTTATTTATTTATCCTATTTCATATTTACTTATTCTAATAATATGATAGATGTTAATGTAAAATTTTTGTTTCTTATATTGTATGTTTTATTTCTTCTTAAATGTATATTACTCTTATCTAATTTTCTTAATTTTATGTTAAATGATATATTACGATAAATGTTTTAATATTACATTTATATTTCTTCCTTTGTATATTTTCCTTTATTATTATAATATCTTATATTTTATATTTAATTATTCTAGTGTTGTGTATTTTGTAATGTAATATTTTTTATTTTTTAAGATATTGTATATTACTCGTTATTTATTTTACATATTTTTTTTGGATAGATGTTTAAAGTTCAGTTTTTTCATTTCTTACATTGTACTATTTAGCTATGTTATTTTTTCTTATATTATATTTTACTTATTCCAGTTTTCTTGCTTTTATATCAATGATAATATTATGATAAATGTTTAATGTATATTTTTATTTCTTATATTGTATATTTATTTATTTTATTTTTATATTGTATATGTTACTTAAAGTATACTTTTTCAGATAGCTGTTTACTGTATTTTTTCATTTCTTATATTGTATATTTACTATTATTTATTGTTTCTTATATTTTATATTTAACGTATTCTAGTTTTCTTGATTTTATATTTTATATCGTATATTTCCTTAGATGCTATGTATATTTTTTATTTTTTATATATATATTTTACTTATTATTCTTTATATATATTTTTCAGATAGATGTTCATATATTTTTATATTGTATATTTACTTATTGTAGTATATACGACATATGACTATGTATATTTTCTGTTCTTATATTATATTATTTACTTATTTTATATTACAATGGTTGTTTAGTGTATATTTTTTTATTATATCTTATATTTACTATTATTTATTTTATTATTTATATATTTAGTTATTATAATATTCAATAGTGTTAGTGTATTTTTATTTTTCTTGTATATTTATTTCTTATTTATTTTATTATAGATTTTATTTATACTTACTTTTAAAATTAGACGTAGATGTTGATGTAAGATTTCTATTTTTATAATTGTATATTACTTAATTCTGAATATGAAATATAATATTTAATGTAATATTTTTCATTTCTTATATCGTATATTTACTGTTATTTTATTTTTCTTATATATATATTTAATTATTATAATATTAATCGATAATATTTAATGTAATCATTTACATTTTTTCCTATTTTATATGTACTTATTATTTATTTTACTATAATTTTATTTATTTGTTATTTTATATTACGATAGATGCTTTGATGTAATATTTTTAATTCTCTCTATGGTATATTTACTTATTCTAATATTATACATAGATATTTATGTAATTTTTTATTTTCTTATATCGTATATTTATTGAGTTATTCATTTTTCTTTGTTATATATTTAGTTTACTATATATTACGATAATTTTTAATCTAACATTTGTATTTTTCTATTGCATATTTACTTACTGTTTATTTTCTATACATTTTTTCAAATATCAATGTGTGATTATGGTTTATTTCATTTATTATATTGTATTTTATTTATTCTGTATTTTTTCTTATGATGTATTTTACTTATTTATAGTTTTCTTGATTATATTTCCTGTGTTTTTTATATATTTTCTATTCTATTATTTATTTTCTTATATATATTGTATATTTTATTATTTTTTATTTTTTATTTATCAATAATAATATACGATAGACATCTATGTATATATCTTTTACTTAATGTTTATTTATATAAGATTTTTATTTCTTATATTGTGTGTTTATATATTATATTATTTTATATTTTACTTATTATTATTTATTTTATTATTTCTTATATCAATTGGTAATATTACTATAGATATTTAATTTATATTTCTATTTTAATATTATTATTTACTTATTCTTATTTTTTCTTATATTATATATTATTTATTATTTATTTTTCTAATACCTACGGTGACATCTATTTAAAATAATGATTTTCATGCTGATCGTGACGCTCTACTGGACCTCAAAGTCTCTTTTTTAGTATGATTCCAATAGTATTAAGTTTGAGAAAATTATCAAAGTCGTAATCTACACAGTTATATTTGTGTTTTTCAATATTTATTCTTAATTTTAGCTGTTCATAAAATACATATTTTCCATATTTAGAGTAGATTACTCAGATATGAAAATAAATGCTATAATATATTTTGAATTTGATGCATATAGCGATATTCTTGTGATATTATTTGTGCGTATTATTTTAATTACTCTAGTTCCTTGGAAAATATAATTTGCAGATATTACCAACTAGGGATTTTACACAATTAGTTTTTAAATAGTTTTTATATATACAGGTGAGGAACCAACTAGATCTGAGCAAAAGACGAGTGAAGAGTTCAAAGAACTAAGACAAAAATCCAAAATACCTGAGTTGGTTGAAGAATCCATTGGATGGACTTGACTCAAGTCAAGCCAAAGAATTAAAGGTAACTTGACATTTGAAAGAAACAAGTGAGAGATAAAGCTTTCAAGATCTTCTAGAAGACAATTTCTCATCAAGCTTTTATGGGGGAAGCTCTAGTAATGCTCTTTTGAGGTTGATGGTGGTCTTATATCAACCAATTTGATCCGTTTGAGCAAGAGAAGAATGGTGACGTGAATACTTTTGACAACCACAACATGGTCTCCCAATCATCCATCACATTTGGCAACTATAGTCTGTTGAGGGATTTTCCCCTGGATCAACATAACATCGGCTCCCCCTATCATTTTAATGCCAAATGAATCTGGAAATGAGCATCTCATGAGGCATACCTCCTCTGCTAGATGGATTAATGATTAATCATTTCATGCTGTCATGCAGCTAAAGTCTTTAGACAAATCTGTTTTAGGTTTTATCTCTCTGCTCCTAATGTCTGTTGTGTTTATCTTCTTAGCAAAATTTCGCATTCTTCTTGTTATGTTGTTATGTCATCCAATGTCTGTTTCTTTTCCTTTCTTTTGCTTATACAGAATTATGTTGTTGTTATATCCTGCATTTTATCTAAAGTATTATGGTTATATTTTAGAGTATGTTGTAGCATTTTCTTTAAAAAGCAGTTTAATAAAACATATATTATAAACTTATTTTGGCTGAACACTTTATAAGCCATGTACACAGGCCGGCCTCAGAAAGCCAAAAAACTTGGGCTGGAACACACACATGAAGGCCTGTAAAAAATAAATAGTTTTCTTAAATAATGGTTTGAAAATTCAAAACACACATTACCTTACCTTAAAACACCACACCTAACCAACTGAAACTACTAGATATATTCAAAATTAAGGCCGAACCATAGATATTGTTTAAACAGGCCGGAAGCTTATAGCTCCATGGCTTCTGCCCAGAGACAAGCTACTGATGCACACCATCTCAATAGCATTCAAGACCTCATCCAACCAAACTCATACGAGTCCGCACTTCCTATTACTCACAGCACTACTCAGCGTAAAATGATTGAAGTACATAGACGACCAGAGAACAACACAAACAACACAAAAAAAGGCAGATCAGAGTGGAATATTCATGTCTTTTGTTAGCAGAACACACTTAGAAGCACGATAGTAAACCGCTTCTATCTGGTTTGGTTATATACAAACTCTAGTGACTGTTGGAGAGAATCAGGCTGGCTCACAGAGATGACTTTGATGCTTCCATGATGAGAGCTGCTTGTTCTAACAACCTTGTTATCAATCATGTCGCATTCTCAACTTCCCTCTTCGTGTATAAATGTATCTTCAACACCAAATTGCAGAAATCACTGTCCACAGAAGAAAAAAATAATCAAGTTAGCAGCTAACAAGCTAGCTATGAGTGAGCTTTACAGATACAGACAGACTTGTGCCATGGATCATCATCTGCCACAGACGGCATCATATCGTCTCTCACTTCAGTGTCAAGATCCTCCATCCTTTTTTGTTGTAACAGGCGTTCAAGTTCGATAAGCGAGATATTGTACTCCGTTTATTCCTGGATAGATCATAGCTCTCAAACCACAGGCTTCTTGCTTGTGAACCTTTTGAACAGCAGAAGCATATGACTAGATATCCAAGAAACCAAACATATGAATAAAGAATGGGTTTGAGATGCAGGTGTGTCCACAGGAAAACGGAGAATCCGAAAGTTTACAGCTCTGTTGACGCATTACATGTAAGGTCGCAGCACCTTTCTGTTTTCCTGTGAAAATTTAAAAAATGCTATATTTTAAAATTTCAAACACATATTCTTAATAAAAGTTGTTTTTGTAAATGAATTTGGTTTGGTTTAGACGGTTTTTAATTATTTGGTTATAATAAACCAATAAAATCATGGTCTATGGGTAAGTAAGTTCGAAGTATCGATTTGGAGAGATACATTCGAATTATTATTCGTGGAATAAGTTTATACTTTCAATCATGAAGATATTGACACTAGGTCCATAGTTTGGTGGGAACTGATGCTATATGATAGTTCTCGTGGAAAAATAGCTCGTCGACCCTAAAGGTGATGCAAAAACTATATTTTCTATGACTTTGCAAGACCTTTAGAGGGTCTAAAAGACTCCTCAAAGTCCAAAAAACCACCCCTTTCTGCCTATAAATCAAGAACAGTAATCAGTCATCAGCACACACGCACTGAAAAGTTTAAGAGATGTGCATTTAGTTTACCAGTTAAGGGGTTTCCTTGTGGAGCCTTGGAGATGACTGATGCTTAAGGGTGGGAGAGAAACCAAGAGGTCAATCTCCCATGGGAAACTCTTTCTTGGTGATCACTCATAAAAGACTCATCCCATTGCACCTGCAAACACATGTGGAAAGATTGACTTATACACGTCAAAAAGACAGTAACTTCAAAACAGATGAAGGAGGAGGACTCAACAACAAGCACCTCCATTTAGAGTTTAGCCACCTATACACCAGCGCATCTAAAAGACAAAAGCGCATTCAAATTCTCTTTCAACACAACACACAGCAAAAAAAAAAGAAAGAAACAAGGCAGCAGTAATATCTTCTCTCAGGAGAATCATCCATTTCAAATCTCATTCTGAATCTTGTTGCCTATGGAAATGGGTTTCCTGATGGTGTGATGTACTTCTCATAAGGTATCACAAACTCTGCTTGTGTCGCTCTGTATATTAACCCAATGAATCAACGTTTGAGTTGTTCTTTTTTTTTTGTGAAGCAAATCAAGAATAACCATAAACGGCAGCTTTTTTTTCATTTCATATTACCTTGGGCTGTAAAACACATGAAACATGCTTTTTGGTAGATACAGCATCAGCCACAAGAGACAGAATGTAGAAACATGAGTTCTTCTCAATGACTGAGTCAGGAAGTCCGTTTCTTGGCCGTACAGATCTTCTGATTCCTAACCTCAGCTCTCCATCTTCATCTCTAGAAACGAAAACGTTAGAAATGAGTTTTAACAGTATCAAATGATCAAGAAACTCAAACCAACAAAACAAGACATTAGCATCAGATAAACTGAAATCTTATGCTTACCTCAGAAAGAGGACCGCATCAACCAGTGGTGAGCAGATGCCTCCTTGGTTGACCTATATTACAAAGCGGCAGAACTTAACATTCACAAGAAAAGGACAACAGAAAACTCAGCCAAGTTACCTCTATAGATATGCTGAAACTTCCACTCTACTCCATGGAGGGTCCTTTGCAATGAGCTCTTGAGATGGCCTCTGTGTTTGTAGTCCTAACATCCATGAGATATCTGCAAATAAGTCTTTAACCTCCCCTCTAACCATACAAGAGGAGGGAAACAATCTTCGGCGGCTCCTCTAGGGCAGAGAACCCTCCATGGGTGCTTGTGTCAGAAGCTGTTAAGGTTTTTGCAGAACATATGAGGTGTTCTCTTGACAGATGAGCTTCCATTCCTCTCTTCGTCCCCTGCTCACTCTCTGACCTCTTTCCCCTCTTCATTTATCATTGAAAACTACAACAACCAATATGTTTCATTCAACATATCATCATCGTCACTGAGATTACAAATGCAAATCCATGAAGACCAAAGATTACGATGTTTCTTTCAAGTAACATGATGATTTTGAGTCACCTCAAACAAAGTTATTCACAAACTCTTCTACCTTAGCGTCTAAAATCTCACCTAGAATCTGAAAATTACACTTAGCAATATCAGATACTCTACTTAGGATGGGACATGACATAGAACCAACAGTTCAGCAAAAAGAATACCTCTTGCAGTGGAAGTAGAGTGACTTGAGCATAGACCTCATCAGTTTCCTTATTAGCCTTTTCCCCCACAAATTTGCAAATATATCACCAAAATTAGAAAAGAACTTTTTTCAAGAATAGTAAAGAGTAAGACAAAAGGAATGTGTTGAGGTAAATGATTCAGACAGACTTACAAGCAACTGCGCATCAACCACACTGCAGAAGATTTGGGGACTGAGGTCAAAATTGGGGGTTTCAAGAGAAGATGAATACGAAACCATAGCATCATCTTGCTCCAACCACCACACTTTACTATTTATTTCACATCCACCATCGCTTCCTCTAGAATCATCACCAACTCCATCATATTCACCTCCATTGTTGTTGCGGTAACCACCATTATTCCTGTAACCATCATTGCCATTACAATGTTCGTACCTACCACCGCCATTTCCTCCTTAACCACAATCACATCCAAAAGTCTATACTATTGCTAATTTAGATAGACATAGTAGTATTTTTAGAAAAAAATTATAATTTTATCAATATGTATTATACCATTTATTTTATTCTATTCTATTTATTATGTTCTCATAAAATATGTCATTATGATGCATTCTATACTTACTAGGCGTTGGGTTCTTCTTATTTTAACTTTGTGACACCAATTATCGTTATTGATTTTTTTTTGTAACTTATTTATGGGTTAATTTGTCTAGTAACCAATATTGATTTTTTTGTACCTTATTTATGGGTTAATTTGCCTAGTAACCATTTTGGAAGTAAAATTAACAATATAACATTAGTATTAGATGTTATTAAAATTTCATAACCTTTTTCTATTTTCTTCTGGTTTTGTCCTTTCCATACACCAGTTGCTGGTGAATAAATAATACATAACTGTTTGGTTGAGTGTGTATTTTCTATGTATAATTGTAATCGGGTTTTGGGAGAGGGGTAAGAGTTTTGGACAACAATGCCTAGTAAGTTAAGGTTTCAGCAGTGATAGGCGGCATGCGGCAGCAGGTGAGGAAGACAAAGGATGTTCTCGATTAATGATACAACTTTCTGCAATTAAATTGATTTGTTAATGTAGTTGTAGGAACAAAAATGGATATAAATAACTATGGGAAACTTGAGTCGCCGTAACAGAAATAAAAGAAGAAATGTAGATGATGATACTTGTACTATACTCTTTTAGTAAAATGGATCTATAGTATAGCATGTGATTACATATTGATAATTTTACTAGAAACCCAAATACAAACGGAAAAAAAAAATAAAAACCAAAAAAAATAGATGGTTGCAAAAAGTAACTTAAGCTTCGAGCGTACCATTCCTGATATTCCTAACTATTTATATATACATATATAGAACTATTTGTACAAATGACTCTGGTTTTAAACTTTGCAGCATCGGTAAGTATAATAATATGTTTTTTTTTTTGAATATATGTTAAATTTATTCAAAAGAAATACCATTTTTACAACATGTGTGGTAATGTTTTGAAAATCAGAAAACTATGGTTAAGCAATAAGAAACGATTGTTATCTTGTGGCAAGCCACAACGAAAGACCTGCTGCAAGCTTAAAATTTCCTTGTTGACGAAATGATAAACATCGATTTCGAATTTGCCGATCCACCATTTTTGCGAGAGCTATTGCTGAGATGGGAGTAGCCCCATGTCTCCTCTCGTTTCTTTCTTTCCAGAGCGAGTGGACTGTTGCTTGGAAAGCATAACGAGTAAGAAACGTTGGTAGCAGACCTCGATTAGTCTCCATGAGTAAAGTCATTACTTCCGACCATTTTGTAGTGTAGCGCAACTGAAGCAAACCACTCATCAATAGAGACCAGATCTCTGATGAATAAGAGCATTCAAAAAACAAGTGTTCTCGAGTTTCTGAAGGGTCTTGACAGAAGATGCAGGTTGGGGTTATATTAGCGTTCCAGGCAAGCATCCGATCGCCTGTGAATAGCCTGTTTCGAACTGCAACCCAATGTAGGAAAGCATACTTTGGGGTACAATGTTGAAACCAAATCGCTTTCCAACTCGCGGCTCATGTTTGCGAGTTAACCCAATAATATGTTTGTTTGCTTCTTAGTTGATTAATAAACATAAAAGCACTACTTATTAGAAGATTAGATATGTTGTTTTTTGACTCAAAAGTGTTGATTGACCATAAGATTAGCGTACAATCGTTAAAAAAACTATAAATTATTGGATAGAATTCATATAATCAATTTAACCTTTCTTCATCTTATATCCTTCATTACGTGAAGTCATGTACTGCATATTTTACGCAAGATCTTGTTGTATCTTTGCTGTGGTTGCAGACAGGGAACATCCGGTTACTATCAAACATATTGACTAGATCACAAGAATAGGAAAACACGTACATCACTTATGTAAGAAATCGTGTAGTGTAGTGGTATGTGCAACTTTATTGATGTTTAAATTAGGGTTCAAGACCAATATTAATGTATTTTTGATTTTTTTTTATATATATATATATGGGGAACCAATTTTTTCTTATTTTAGGCAGTCGTATACATGGGACTAGACCTAAGAAAAAGGATGAGAGAATGTTCCATATAGTGGATATTTGTGAGTTTGAGAGTTGATGTTTTGAGTTTGTGTGAGGTATGTTTATAAGAAGAGTAAGAATTATATTGAAATCAACTTTTATATGATAGGTAGAGAGTCCAATTTTACTACTAAGCCTATGTCTAACGATCAATAGTTACTGGCTTAACTAATGGTTAAACGGATAATCGAGTTTCGTGTTTTGGTGAGTTTTTTCGGTTTTTACTGAGTTTTTAAGTAGTGGTTTTTTACTGAAATAACACTCCCAAAATCATCACATGGAAGAAATCACTAGGTGCGTAGGAGGAACCACTCGCTGCGAAGATAGTGATTCAGTTGTCGTAGTTGTTTAGCTAATTAACCACAGAGTAGGTCCTTGTGGAGCCGGAGCAGCGGCTGGCTAGATGGGTTCCGGAGTCACTGTGAGGAGGAGGAGGACGGATTTTATACTTCCAATATTTTTCTACAATCTTAGAGCAGCGATATCGAGCAAACAATAAATTTAATACAAAAAAGAAGGTAGATGAACAATAAAAGAAGAAGGAGCTAGCAAATGGTATCTACTAAGAGCATCATTAACTGGGATCTCTTAAGGTGGAGTTCTTAACTTTTATAAGAAACGTTTCTTAGCTTTTAACCAAGAAAACCTAAGAACCATCTCTTAAATAAGAACCATAAGAAACGTCTCTTAGCGGGAAAAATGTTAAAAAAAACAAAAAAAATACGTTAAGAACCCCAGCTTAAGAGACCCGGGTTAATCATGGTCTAAGATTGGGGTACCCTTTTGGTATGGATAAAACCTTTCGGGTATCGTTTTTTTTTATTTGAAAAAATCTCAATCAGATATTATAAAAATCGTGCCAGGTTTGAGTTGAATCCTTCCGGATCTAGACGAGTGCGGTTTTTACCGAAATAACCAAACTACCTAATTTGGTTCAGATATTTTATGTACAAATTACTTAAATTTATCCCAAAAATTAACAAATCAAAATACTCAGTAAATATGGTTTAAATTGGTTATTTTATCCAAATTATTATATATACAGTTTTATTTGGATATTTTGTATCAATACATCTCTTTCTATCCATAAACATCCAAAATAATATATATATATATATATATATATATATATTTAATATCTAATTTTATTTTAGGTATTAGTATTAATATATATATATATATATATATATATATATATATATATATATATATAGATATCCCATATAAATATTTGGTTTTCAGTGAAGATCGAGTTTGGTATCGATTTTTTTGGGTTTTGGAAAAGAACCCGTTTGGATATTTAGACCGGGTCCAATCGGGTTTGATACCATGAATTTTTAGATCAGTTTCAGGTCAATTTTTTAGATGCGGATATTATGCCTAGTCTTAGTATCTAGTATCTACGATGAAAATTTCACAATTGATAAAAAATACGAGAAAGCAACAAATAATTATTAAATTGATAAGATATTGAGTATAGTATCTCTATGTTAATGATATTTTTTAGCTAGAGGTCAGCACAGAGTGAATAATACTAAATTTTCAGTATTTATGATTTGTTTCGTATTTATTGCATATATATATTATTTGATTTGCTTTAGCAATATACGAATATCTAGAAAAATTTAAAAATATTTGTGAATATTTACCAATATTCGTGGATATCTCATTCACTTTGTTTAATATAAATAAATCCAGAAAATAATATACGTTTACTTTCAAACATATTTTATAATTTAAAATAATAACTAAAAATTAGTGAGAGTATAAAATGGCGAACCCTACTTTTAGACTTGTGTTTCTTTAGTTACAGTGGTCAACAGTAAATTGTAATTTTAATTTATTTGATCTTATCTTATGGATTTACCTTACTTTTCGACACTGAATGCTCCTCCAACCATACCTTTTAATCGATTAATATTTGTTTCTAGATTTAGCATATTACCCTATTTATCACAAAAGAAACCATAAATACTACGCTTTGGGTCTTTGACATCTTCAAAACCAAAAAAAAAAAGAAAAAGAAAAATGAATAATCTCACAATTTTTATGTTAGTAATTGTTATGTGTTCTAGTTTGAAAGAAAGCTCCGGATGCTCTAAACCAAACATGGTGGAATTCAAAAACGAACTTGGAGCTGGTCGTATTCTCAGAGTGAACTGCACATCCAACAGAAAAGAAGTTTTAAGTGTTCAACAAATAAAATTCAATGGTATATACAACTTTCATGTTAGGGAGAAAGGATCAAAGAGAATAGTATGGCATTGTCATTTAAGGGATGGTAATCATTTTATGGAAATATGGAGAGCATACAGAGGAGCCTCCAGAGCTCGATGTGGTCAAATACGCGCATATATTGTTAAACCTGAAATCGTTGAGTTAGTGAGAAATCATAAACCGACCAAACAACGTTTTGTTTGGATGTTATTTCGTCCCTAATTAATGCTATAAGTCCTTTTTCAGATTTGGGGTTATAATATAGAAGAGAATAATAAAGTAATTGTATCAATGTTCTAAAAAGAAAATAATAAAGTATGAGTTTAATTTATTTGATATATGTATTGTAGTAATCTTCGAAATTATATCACATTTTTTCCCCTATTTATGTGTGAATTTTCTCTTCAAAAAACATATCTCTGTATATTTTTCTTTCAGTATTCTCTTTGAAGAAAGAGAAAACAAAAAATAATCACCACATGGAAGAAAAAATTATGAGTAATGATAAAACCAAGTTATCATCACAAATAAAGCCATGCAAGCGACATGCATGTGACGCAAAACCACACGGCATTACGAATAGAACCAACTTTACGTAAAGCCAACGAAGCGTCCGCAGGAGAATCATCATCCGAACTATCACCATCCTCCTTCTTCTTCTTGGACTTTGATACGGTCGGAGCCGGAGCAGGCGCAGGAGGACGAGGGTCGAAGACTTGCTGAGGAAGCAAAACCTTATCGACCTGGTAAACAGCGAGTTGCCCATCGCTGTAGACGTTGCCGGAGACGGTGGTGTTCGTTACACCGGAGGTGATATTTACGGTGTTTCCACTGGTTGTAATGTTGAGAGGGAAGTGTCCTTCGGCGGAGTCACCTGCCTGAGTCCGGAGAGGGTTACTGATGGTTTGGAAGTTTGAGGAAGAGACATAACTTGGTATGACATGAAACTGAACTAGTTCTACTTGTTGCTCGTCGGTTAAGGAGTTTAGGGTTCCGGCTTTGAGACTGGAGAAGGAGGAATCGCTCGGTGCGAAGATAGTGATTCCGTTGTCTGAGTTGTTGAGCTGGCCGTAGAGCTGGTTAGCTACGCCGGTTGATTTAAGTAGTCTGATGAAAACAGTGAACTGGCCTGCCTTTTCGAGGATTTTGGTGACGTTTGTGGGTCCTGGTGGAGCCGGAGCAGCGGCTGGCTGAGATAGGGTTCCGGGAGTTGCTGTGAGGAGGAGGAGGACGGTGGAGAGGAGGAGAAAGAAGACAGAATGTTCCATGGTTGATCTGTGTGTGTTGTGAGTGTTGATGTTTGTGTGAGATGCGAGTTTATAGGAAGTAGTAAGGGTTATAGTAAAATGGGGAAAATTAATTGGTTAAGAGGTCAACATTTTTACAACTAAGCTGATAGTTAATAATCAATGATGATTTGCTGTTTTTCTTTATTTATTTGGTGTGTAAATTTTCCATCACATCTTGTGATGAATTGTTGTTTTACCTCTTTCGCAAAAGTATTTAACAAACATTGTATGCCTTAGACCATAATTATTCCAAAGTCTTTAACATGGAATTCTTAACAAAAAAAAAATTAAATATTTGAGTAGACTCCACAAAAAGTGAAGGATCGGTTGTAGAAATTCCAAAAATAAAAATTGATTTTGTATGGTTTTTTGGCATTGTTTGCGAGTTCCATTGACACGTGGCGACTTGCAATTGGTTCGCTTTTTTTTTAATTAAACAAAAAAAAGAAATTTCGTAAGAACCTCAGATGGGTTTCATGGGATAATGATGCTCTTACGCCGTAAATAACAAAAGAAGGATAATTGTGTTTTTGTTTTAGTGTAATGATCTTTTGGGCCAAATTATGAAAAGGATTTACTTCATTATTAGATGTTCATCGGAGCCATGCATGCAGTTAATTTTCTTAAGTAGCAAATAATGCTGGCAGTTCACGTATTGATAATGAATGTGTATACTCTTTAGTATTTACACACAAGTGTGTATTTTTGTGTGTCTGCTAGATTAAAAGAAAAACATTACTTCGTTTGTAATGATCACATCTTCTGTATGAAAAGGTGGGAGGAATAATGAAGGGTGCGATAATGGAAGGAGCAACTTGCAACTTTGCTTGGAAATTAAGAAAAAGCAAACAAATCAATTGATTTGTGGTGTGGGTCTCTCTTCAAATTTAAGCATCTTCACATTCAAGAACTTAAGTTTTTATTTATTTGGTTTTGTAGTAACGTTGCCATCGTATCACATTCACTTAATACGATTTTTCAAGACATTTTACAATTGACTGTTTGAACATGTTTTGTTTATCTCTATGGGCGAAATGCAAGGTATTAAAGACAAAATTCTCACAAAAACTTAGAAGAGTCAAGATTACTATGAATGGGAACTTGGAGGAAAGACAACATTAACATTCAACACAGGTGCCACTTATGCTTACTTACGAGGGGATTTGGAAGAAGTGGACTGGGCACTAGTGGTCTGGAATCCTTAGACCATGATCGTTGGAACTTTTTTTAAGTTTCTTATTTTTTTATTTCTTTTATCTGACTAAAAAAAATCAATCGCAGCCGCCACGTGTTAGTGGAGTCTGTAAACATTACAAGAAACATACCAAAGTCGATCCTTATTTGGCAATTTCTGGAACCAATTTTATCCCTTTTTGTGAGGTCTAGAGGTTTAGAGCATGTTTATTGCAAGTACCCCTTTAGGGGTTCTTGTTCTTTTTTTCTTTTTTAAAAAAATAATTAAAAGCACCAATCGCGGGTCGCCATGTGTCAGTGAAGCCCGCGAATAGTGCAAGACCAAGACAAGTGGATCTCTTAATTAAAGGATATAAGAGCAGGATTAACCGAAGTCTCTTAAGGTGGGGTTCTTAGCTTTTCTAAGAGACGTTTTTTAGCTTTTAACTAAGAAAAACTAAGAACCGTCTCTTAAATAAGAACCATAAGAGACGTCTCTCAGCGGGAAAAATGTAAAAAAAAAAAATTAAAAAAAAATTTTACGTTAAGAACCCCAACTTAAGAGACCCGGATTAATCATGGCCTAAGAGCAGCATTATTGGGGCTCGTAGTGAAGTTCTTAAGGGGTGGGCCCCAATAATTCCCCCAAAACTCATCTCTTATTTCTCTTAAATAAAAACCCCATTTGCCATGTTTCTTACACTGTTTATAGGTCCCACTGACACGTAGCGGCCCGTGATTAGTTCGTTTTAATTTTTTTTTTTAAAGCAGAAAAAAAAATAAGAAATCCAAGTAAAGAGACCTGGGTTAAAAATGCTCTAAATGATGATTTTTGGGGATTTAGTAGGTCTCACCCCTTAAGAGACCCACTATGATCCCCAATAAACATGTTCTTAAGAAACTTTTTAAAGCCAACGATAATCATGGCGTTATGGTATCCCTAGACCTAATCTCAATACTTGGTTGATTTGTTCTGAACAGGTCTCCAACTCGTGATCGCATGACGGCTGGCAAGTACCAACGTTGTGTCTACTTTGTAATGTGGCGTCGGAGTGAAGAAATCATCTCTATCAAGAGTGCCAATTCAGCTTTGATCTCTGGTCACTGTCTGCCTCTCGCTGCAACCTCTCACCATAGAGAGATCGAACGATACAATAAATCAAATGAAAAGACTTTCACGGCACAAATCACACATTATTTTTCTGAAATATGGGCCCTTTGGATTCCAATTATTAAATGGTTCTTCTTTATGAGATGTTTTTACTGGGCAAGACCCATAAAACTTAAGTTCTCCAGCTCGTAAACATTTTCTTTTTCTAGTTTTATTATGGATGCCCATGATACAAAAAAAAAAGTGGTGACTAGTTCTTTCCCCCATTTGTTTTGTGTTTCTTTTGTTGCCCCACGATTTAGAAATTTAGATTCTTTCATGTACTTATTTGTTTCATCATTTTAGATTTTTAATTTTGGCTTTTAAAAATGTTATTTAACAATCTTGATGTAATTTTATACATTAAATCAAATTTTTACATTTTTGAATAACCAATAGATTTTTATTTAAATTATTTTCATTTAATTAATCATATATTAAATAAGAATATACTAGTCTATTATACAAATTTATTAATCTCCGTGAAAAATGTCAAAATGACACTTTGACAAAAAATATTAAGATATATTTGTAATATGATAGAAATCTAAAATTAAAAAAAAAAACGGCATATTTGTTAGAGATTCTTTAGCTTAAATTTGTAAGTTGTGAATTATTTTGTCGATTTTCCCTTTGCTAAACCCAAAATATATGTATTTAGAACAAATGTTTTTTTTTTGTTTCTCAATATTTAACACTCTGGCTGGTAAAGTTGGAAGGAATACAGGAAGGGCAGAGAGAGAGAATCATCGAGATATCAAACCCCTCTCTCGCGCACGACTCTGAGAGAGAGCAAAGAGTCCATCGTCTTCCTTTTTCTCCGATCGAAATGTAAAGCTTCTCTCTTTATTCTCATTGATTTTCTTTCTCTCTCTTTCTGCTGCCACCGATTTCGAAATTAGGGTTCTTTTTTTTTTAAGTTTTAGGGAGATTCTGGATTGAAAAAGTTTGACCCTTTTTGCGTCACAATGTGGTGTAATCGATTTCAAGTCGTATTTATTCACTAATCATCACATAAATTTATTAACTTTATCAGCGAATTTAATGAGAAATCTGACTTCTTTTATTATCTGCAGAAGCATTCATATTCATTGTGACCTTATTGGTGGTTGTTGAAGCTCTTAATTATTTGGGGGCTATGCAGTCAACTAGTTGCTGAGATTGCAGCTTTGTTAGAGACTATGTTGCATTTGGAATGCAGTGGTTATGTTATCTCAACTTCTTTTGTTCATCTCGCTGAATGGCATCCTTTGGAATCGTTAAACTTCTCCTAAACCCGTTTTAATTCCTGGGTAAGGTTCGGATTTGTGTTGGCTTGTTTGGATGCTTAAGTCGTCTTGATGTTGATCTTGATGTAACTTTTGTTTGTCTTGTACAGGTTCTTCAGTTTTTTTTTTTATTTCAGGCATACTTTGAAGAATTGCTGTTTGTTTTTTGGAGAAGTAGATCATGTTTCGTGATAATCTATGGTTTTCCCGTATCATTGGTTGCTTTGGATGCTTTGATACTTCTACTAGTACCCGAAATTCCCCTGAGCGGCCACTCCAACATGATACACATTCATCTGGTAGTGAGGCAACTAGCAGTTCCAGAAGCAAAGATGAAGAAGACGAAGAAGAAGAAGAAGAAGAAGTAGAGCAGATGAGCCGCTCTAAACGATCTGACGAAATTTTGAAATATAGATTAGATCATGGATTAATCTGCAGGCAGGTTCCAGTGAAAGTCACTAATCAACTTATCCGTGGAGAGGTAATGTCACTTCTTTAGCCTATCTCTCATGTTCTCTGCTTAGCAAGTGTACGCATTTGTAGAATTATCCCACGGTGTTGCCTGATTTTCAGGATGAAGATGGTAACAAGATGATCAATGAGTATGTTCGTGAGTTTAAAATTGGATCTGGTAGCTATGGCAAAGTGGTAAGTGTGAAACTCAGTTACAATACCATCAAAAGCATCTCATAACATGTTTTTGGCATTTATAACAGGTTTTATATCGAAGCTCTGTTGATGGTCAATCTTATGCTATTAAGGTAAGCTATTGTTTTCTTTCCCTCATTAAACCTTCTCTGCTTTTTTGGGTTTTGGTTGATGTTATTCATTTGAAATATCAGACTCATAGGGCTTAAAGATCTCTGACATATTTTGATACTTGCGTTTCCAGGCCTTTCACAAGTCGCAATTATTAAGGCTAAGGGTTGCACCTTCAGAGACTGCTATGAGTGATGTTCTTCGTGAGGTATCATCCTTTATCTGCACTGCATTTCCACTGGTTTCATTGTAGAGAAGTTATTTTACGCTCCTTTATCTCATCACTTTCAGGTCATGATTATGAAAATTTTGGAGCATCCTAACATTGTTAATCTCATTGAGGTGATAGACGACCCCGAAACTGATCACTTTTACATGGGTAACTCATTTTCCTCCTTTCTTTTCTACTGTTTCAATACTTACTCTCTGTGGAAAGAGACTCTTATCTTACAACGTTTGTCTTTCTGGTTTTACCCAGTTCTCGAATACATTGATGGAAAATGGGTTTATGACGGTTCTGGACCGCCCGGTGCTATCGGGGAGAAAACCGCTAGAAAGTATTTGCGGGATATAGTTGCTGGCCTCGTGTACCTTCATGCCCATGTATGATCCTCTTTGTTATGTGTGCTTCCCTTGCTTCATGATTCATTACCTAATATACTGCCTTGATTTATTAAAAAAAAAAAAAAAAAAACAGAATGTGATTCACGGGGACATCAAACCTGACAATCTGATGGTTACTAGTAGCGGTACAGTGAAGATAGGAGACTTCAGTGTCAGCCAAGTGTTCAAGGTAATAAAAGGATACTTTCATCATCAATTCTTGAATATGTATCTTGTGACCACTTGAGTGTTAACAATTTAATTTACAGGATGATGACGATCAACTGCGTCGATCTCCTGGAACTCCAGTCTTCACTGCTCCAGAATGTTGTTTAGGTCAGCTTCCCTCTCTAATACTCATTATAGTGTATAGAGAATAAGCGAATATATATTGCTTTTGGGTTGTAGAATCAGAATCAGGGATAACGTATAGTGGCAGAGCTGCGGATACCTGGGCAGTGGGAGTTACTTTGTATTATATGATATTGGGACAATACCCGTTTCTTGCTGATACTCTTCAGGACACCTACGACAAGGTAGTGTTTTGTCTCTGATCAGTGCTTTATCTTGGGGATCAAGAAAGCTCTGTGAATAACCTACCTCCGACTATTAATCTCTTAACAGATTGTTAACAACCCTTTGATACTTCCGGATGGATTGGATCCTCTTTTAAGAGATTTGATGGAAGGTCTCCTTTGCAAAGGTGAGTTTCATGTTTTTCATCATTAAGCTACACGCCTGAGTTATGTTAGTGGACTAATGTTGGAATTCACCTGTTGTTGCAGATCCGAGCGAGAGAATGACACTGAAGAAGGTGTCGGAGCATCCTTGGTTCTTAGGAGAAGACGGGCATGTTCCCGAGTATTTTTGTTGCTGCAAACGCAAGTCTGCCTTAAAGATTGAACAAGCAGAAGAAGCTAATGGGATGTCTGAAGTCACAAATACTTTGGAAGCTTTTTGATCGTTTGAGAAATGTACAAGCTTGAATAATAGATGCAGGAAACATTAACATCATGGTATAGCATCTCCTTTGACAATACAAGTTTGCAAATTTTCTGTCATTTTCCCCTTTTAGTATACTAGATAGTTGTCATGTTATTGTTTGTTGTTTCATAAGTTTTCAAATGTATATGACCTACACATTTTTTTTTTTTTTTTTGTGAAATTATGGCTCAATTTTTTTTTTTAATAGTCTTCCAAGAATATTACTCATTTTCTTTTCATTTTAGTTGTTGTTTTAAGTTTGACAATTATATTCTTAATTTCGTATGGATCGAAGGTCTCCTTTGCAAAAATGAGTTGTTTTCATTCCTTTGGAGTTACGTTAGTGGACTAAAGGTGTCACTTGTAATTACGGTTCCAACCCAGAGAATGACTCTGAATAATGTTTCGGAGCATCCATGCATGGTTCAAATGTGATCCAATGAGATTCATGGCATAAACTTTTGAAGAAAATTACATAAACATAGATTATCAATTTTTTAATAAAACTTAATTTCTTTACTAAATCGGTTACCACTCCCAAAATCTCTAGGCCGATCTTGACGGGATAAAATTTCAGAAACATTGATCGTTTAAAATGTACATGATTGAAGAATAGACGCAATTCCCTTTAAACCGTACAAGTTCGATCTGGCCTGCGGTCTTGTAGATGGTGATTTTTATGTAACGTCCACGATTTCTTATGTATGGAACTAAAGAGAAAATTCAGTATATTTTTATGGAAACTTTTCCATTTGAGGTAGATTGCTGAATTCCCTTGGGATAATGCTACATAAAAAGGAACACCTTTTTTTTTATATAAGTAGCTATTAATTAGTTGATAGAAGCTACCATTTTATGTGAAAGCACTTTATTCCAGTATTTTAATTAAGGTTCATTAATGTTTCCACACTATGAAATTTAAATTTTAAGTTCTAAAAAATTAAAATTATGCGATTAATTAAAAAGAAAATTTACAAGAGATCTTTAACATGTAACAATGAGCACTATAAAGCGTGGATCTCATATAGGACAACTTCGGATGATGCAATTACACGTGATTCCTCGTAAGACATATAGAATTGTATAATATATAATCGTTTGTAATTTACATAATTTGTAATAACATATATATCCGAATTTAAAAAAAAAACTAAGCTAACAAAAAAAAGAAATTATCATTTTATTTTATTTTTGCTATAAGAGCTACCATTTTAACAAATAATTTATATTTAAAGGGCAAAAATTCCCTAAACATTATTTGTAAAATGATTTATTTATGTGTCATCATCACATTCATTCCTAACAAAAAAAATTATAGTTTAAAAAATATAATATGAAATTAATTTAATGGTAACATGTAAAATTTCTTTTATGAAATTTTATATTTTAGCAAGCTTTTTAAATGGTAATGCTAAAATTTTATTTTTGATAAAATTTTGAAATACAGTAATAACTAAAAAATTATAACATCATTAAAGTAATATATATATATATATATAATTTCATTAATAAATAAATAAACTAATAATACAATTACAAATATAAAAATTCTACATCATTTTACAAAACATATTAAGCGATTTGTTTGTCATCACCGCATCTATTCTCGCCAAAAAAATGGCATAACTTTTGAAAAATGTAGCATAACATCTATCTAATTTATACAATTTTCTTTATAAAAGTTATATCATCATTAAAAAATGTTCCAATCATGTATGATATTTATAACCTATATTTTTTGGAATCAAATTATATATTTAAAATGATATATATTTAAAATAAATAGTCATTGAGTATAATATAATTTGAATAAAATTGTTGTCTTTATAATATATAAGTTAAATTAAATTAAATATCAATAAAACCAAATTTATATGTTAAAGTGAATTGGAATAACATATGATTATATTTATGTTTCTGTTTATATATATATATGAAATTAAAATTAAAATAATAATAAATGTTATTTTACATAAAATAATATTGTTTGAAAATTTACTACATTTGCGAATGGCAGAAAAAAAAATTCAGTAAATTATTGATAATGTTAAAATTTTAGTTAAGAACCAAATGCTATGGGATAGTGTAATAAAACTACTTTTAAATTTAATAAAAAATTGTCAAGATAATGATCTTTAAGAATGAATATTTAAAATTTTCCAACAGAAAAGACAACAAATCATGGCTGCCGAAAACAATTCCCACTAAGGTCATTGTAATACATGATTATTAAGACTACTTATTCTAAATAATCTTCTAGTTGTTTTTTTTTTTTAATATCCCAATCGACTAATTCGATTGGTTAAAAAAACGTATTTAGTATTATAAAATGGATTGGTTACTATATTGTTTAGCCCGAATTTGAATACCTTCTAACTAATATCAAAAAATATATCAATTGGTTGTTACAATTCATATGTTAACCATTTAAACTAAAACTCTAATCCAAAATTGACTAAGCAGCTATAATTTTAGTTGTTTTCTGTCTCTCCAACGATGTGGGTCTTAGAGCTTGATATATACTCACGTCTATGTACATATATATACATTGTTATGTATAGTCACACACACATGTAAACATACATTTTGTTTATATTATGTTTATAACATATTATATATGCTTCTATTATTTATGGATAATTCATTATTCCTGACTGCCATAAGCGTAAAACTCATCTTACATGCTCACATCAATATTAATTTCTTCATCAAAGATTTTGCATGGCATAACTTCTATTTAGATTAAAGATTTGTTGTTTTGAAGTTTTAGTGCCTCACTAATAAAACATAAATATTTATACCAAACATTAGATCAAGTTATAAAGTATATATAAAACGTATATAGCTTCTTCTAACTTCTAATAGAGCTAAAACAAACGTATGACATGTTTATTGGAAGTCTATTAGTAGAGATTCTTAACTTTTTTAAAAGACGTTTCTTGACTTTTAACTAAGAACTGTTTCTTAAATAAAATATTTAATAACCGTCTCTTAGTCAAAATTTAAAAAAAATTAAATTATGTTAAAAAACTTCATTCTCAGAGACCGGGAATAAACATAGCCTTATTATGCTATATATGTAAAATAGTTGATCGTACAATCATTACGTAAAAAGAATATAAATAATTATATATGTAGAGAGAGAGAGAGAGAGAGAGAGTGTGCTTGCCTACGAATATGTTTTAGCCTTTCGTGTGTCGGCCAATTCTGGTATTTGGTTTGTATCATTTTTACTTTCAGATATATTAACATCCTAATCTAAGTATATGCTCAATTTAGATATTTTTTCTTTTACTTATTTACATGAATTTTAATTTCCTGATATCTTTATCTTTATACTTACTGTTTTGGTAAAATATCTATATACTTTATAATGTAGCAAACTATATTGTTATGCTCGTATAACGTTTTTGTTTAAACTTTCCATAACAAATTATAATATGTTACGAAATGGTGATTTTTCGGTCAATATGTTTAAGATCTTGTGGACCAAAACACATGCAAATTTTCAGGTATGTATTCGCTGTGTGTATCCTATAATCGTTAGATCTATCTTTTTGTTGTAGTTAGTTATGTGTTATGAATAGTATGCAAGTGTTATTTTAACAAGTTTTTTAAAAATATGACGATCGTTGCACTCTACCAACTACTCCATTTGTTAATCAACAACTCGCACATGTATTTATATTGACACAATAACAACTAATATAAGCCATCAAACTATGGCCTAGTCGTTACTTTCGACTTTCATGTTTTTGATATATACTATTGTAGAGTATTATTTTGTTGATCATAATTGTTATGAAATAAAAAGATGATTTACAAATCGTCTCACATGCCCTTCTATCTAAAAGCTAAATCTGAAAAAAAAAAAAAACTTACAACCTTCAGCATAACACCTCCAATGAAGATTGGCTGTTTTTGAAACCAAGTCAAAAGTAGCTTTATATATCCATGTAAGTGATTACTCCTACAATGTTTTAAAAAGCAGAGATTTCTTCTTCGTAAGAAGCAAAACATGTAAAATAAAGTCACTTTAATCTCGAGCATCATTCCAACTCGAATTCAAATAAAATATTATATCGACTTTATCTTTCGTATTAAACTTAGCATTTACAAAGAGGTGTGTGGAAACATAGAAATTACATGAATAACTTTTTAAGCTTCCGTATGTTTGTGGTTCTTCGTTTTTTTACTAGTAACATATAATATATGAATTTTAAATTATATGATGGCACACTCATAATATTGTCATAAACTACTAATATTCTGATTATGTCTTTTTTAAAAACAACATTCTGATTATGTTCTTTTTAAAGTATGAGGCTATGAAACTTTTACTTATAACCCTTTAAATATTTGAAAATCGAAATCAACAGTTAATTTATTTTTATTTAAATATTAATTCTTCAATATCGAGAAGAAATTAAATTTAAGAATTAGAATGATAATGTGTAATAATGGTAATCAAAACGTGCAAATACATATGTATATGTAAGAAATTTGTTATTATTAATTGCGATGTGGTTTTGTCCGTAACCATTTGAAGCTTTAAAATAATTGTGGTTGTAGTTATTCGTCAGGAAAATATATACACGGTAATGAAAAAATAAACAGAATATATACATAACTTAATTTTTTGTTCTTTTAAAAATCTTAAGCATAGTAATGTGGACTTATACACAAATAAAAAGATAGAAAGTGTCAAATTAAATCACATCATATTATCATATTCATAGTTGTCGTATAGAATAATTATTTAATGTGATAATTACGCCACCTAAATAAGCACAAACTCTTCACTAATGAGTCATGATCGTGATATAGGAAACGTGGGTCATTATCAAAAGAAAAATCGACACAAAATGTATAAGAAAGAAAAACCAACTATAATATAACACTACACATGTCATACTTACACACAAAATGTAATTAAGAAAACGACTGTTATGTCTTGTTGAATTGTGTGGCACCGCAGGACAGTAGCACACAATAGTTTATTTTTGTGGGATATGTACACAATAAAGGTTTTAATTGTTTCAAAATATTTTGTATATTTGTAGATTCTACCGGCTTCTTTTGTTAGGATTGTGTTTGTGTGGCTGGGTATCCTAAATATTGTTAATGAATACATTGCCAAATTAAAATGTTAAGTATTTTTCCAAAAGTACTAATAATATTTAATGAACAAATGTTAAGTATTTTTCAAAATATACTAATAATATTAATGAACAATAAATAAGCTTAATGCTGGTATAAAATTCGGCCACTATAAACAAAAATCATTTGGCAAAAACAAAAAAATAGAAATCAATCTTAAGCTAGAGAGATATTCATCATAATTCATACAAGTTGAAGTGAATGCTCATATAAATCCCGGTTTTTGCAGGAAAAAATAGATTTTACGGTTTTAACGAAAAAAATCAATTTTGCGGATAAAAAAACTTAAACCTCCTTTTCATAATCAGTTTTTTAATGTTTTATTATTTTAAAAAATAATTTTTTATTCTAAATAATTTACATTAAAAAAGATATAATAATATATAATTTTAACAGGTCTAAACAAATTTAAATGATCAATGTAATATTTATGGATCTAAATATATAGGGCAAATCTCTTAAATAACCATTTTTGAAGTTTTTGTCACAAAAATAATTCTCAAAAACAAAAATGACAAAACTAGCATTTTTCTATTTTCCAAAATTTTTTTTTTTTTTTCAGTTCTAAACCTCACTCCCTAAACCATACCCCATAACTCTAAACTAAGTCTAGATTAGTTAATCTAATGTGTATAAATATATATTGTCATTTTATTAATTCTTTAATAAAGGTTATTTTGATCATTTTTCCCCTTAAAAATTATTTTTGTGGCAAAAATTTTTTTTAGGGTTATCTTATAATATTTCTCAAATAAATATATCTTTCATAGATTTATTTTTTAAAGAAATCTAAACGGGCTTGAAACCAGTAATTCTCGGTAATAACAAAACATTGTTTTCTTTTCACATAGATGATGCTAGGATCACATTTAATAAAATTTGTAAGTCCAACACTCGTCACTTATCCAGAAACCAATTTGAGAATTTACATTCAAAATGGCAAAAGAAACAGAGAAGTACGTAAAATGAAAATAGAGAAGTGGGCAAATGTTAGAGAAACAGCAGAGAGGTAGGCCCATCTTTCTCTCTCTCTCTCTCTCTCTCTACATACATGAGAATCATGCTTTTCTCTGTCCACTCCATTCCTTTTGGTCATTCTTCTTCTTCCCCATGACTATAAGCACTAATCTCGAGAAGATAAAAGAAACAACCTCCCTCCCTCTCTCTTGTTTCAAAGTCTCTTCCTTTTTTGGGCGGGTCTTGAGGAAACTTTTTGGATTTATCTGTTTTAAGGGACGTTTCTTTTTTTTAGTTTCTGGGTTTCTTGTAGTTGTGGGTTTTGTTTGTACTTGCTGCTGGCTGGTAGTGTGTCACGCTTTTTCTTCTACCTAACTGTGAAAGCTTGTGACGACTGTCTAGTATTTAAAGTCTCTGTTTTGTTCTGTTCTGAAGGTTTCTCTTCCTCTTTGGCTCTCTGTTTTGTTCTGTTCTGAAGGATATTAAAAAGGTTGTCTGAAGATCAATCTCTGGTTTGTTTGTTATAGTGATGGCTACTGAGGAGAAGCCTCTTGATTCAAGCCATGGTGATTCTTCAAATCAGGTACATATGTATATGCATGCAATTATGAATCTTGGTTTCACTGAGTTCATCTTTGAATGAATTAGATATGTCAATAAGTGGAATAGTGGACTTGAATTGAAAAGAAGAGAGCTTTTTTTTGTTTAATTGCTGTATATGTATAAAAATTAATACTTTTGGAGCAGATCAAATTGTTATGTCATATGTGAACCTTAGTGTCTGACTAGTGTTGCTAACTGATATGTTGTTTAAGTTCTAATAAAACTCTTTTGTTCTTGACAAGAAGGCAGAAGGATCCTCTGCTATAACAGAAGAGACTTCTGCACATGTTCAACAATGGAGGAGAAAGAACTTATCTTTGCAGATACCCTCCAGAGCAGCTGGTCTCTCTCCTGAAGACTCAGTTGTAATCAAAATGCCTCCAACACCTAGTCCAACTCCAAGGAGAGTGAACTTTTCTTTGACTTCAAGTTCTCCAGGTCCTGGTCCTACTTCTTCTTCTTCTGCTGTTCCTACTCGAGGAAAGTCTTCCCTGAAGAATCTGATCCCAAAAGTTGGCTTCAAACCAAAAACCTCTAATACTGATATCGAGAAGGGACAAGGGGATGTACCTTCTCCTTCTGCATTGCAGGAGAAGGCTTCAATATCGAGATCATTATCACTTTCAAAGCTGTTTACGCCTAGGATCAAGAGAACTTCATCTCTGCCTGTGACTCCTGTTGTTCTTTCAAAGTCTGAGTCAGCTCATGGAGGAAGCAGTGCTGCTCCTCAAACTCCAAGTGTAAGCTTTCTTTTGTGTTGTGTCAGAATGTATTAAGATCCTTTAGGTACTTATACTTGGTATTGCAGAGCAAAGGAAGAGTGCAGATAGCTCGCTCGCTTTCTGTGCCTCTTAATGTCAAGGAAGCAAGCTTAAAGAGAATGGATTCTTTCTTCAGAGTAATTCCTTCCACTCCTCGTGTAAAGGAAGGAGACGTTTTCTCAAATGCATCAGAGGTTGGTGATACTGGTAAGTTCATGGTTCTATTGGTTGTATGGTTTCTCTTTTATTTGTTTATTCACGTGTAAATCTATCTTAATGTGTTGAATAGAAACATGTGATGCTGATGGAGAAGACATACCTGAGGATGAAGCAGTTTGTAGGATTTGTTTGGTAGAGCTTTGTGAAGGAGGAGAAACTTTAAAAATGGAGTGTAGTTGCAAAGGAGAACTAGCTCTTGCCCACAAAGACTGTGCTCTTAAATGGTTCACCATAAAGGGTAACAAAACCTGTGAGGTGTGTAAACAAGAAGTTAAGAACTTACCTGTAACACTCCTACGTATCCAAAGCATTCGAAATTCTGGTGTTCATCAGCTTGATGTCACTGGTTACAGGTAAAAAAATACTCTTATATCTATCACTCTTGTACAAAGTTTCTGCAAGAAGTTAGAACTTTATGGAGTGTTCAGACATTCTAAACCTTCTTTTGGTTATATGGTTATTTATCTACAGAGTTTGGCAGGAGATCCCGGTTCTAGTGATCATCAGCATGCTCGCTTACTTCTGCTTCCTCGAGCAGCTCCTAGTAATCCATCTCTACTATATATAAAAACAACAAGAGTCATCAGGATTTAGACATTCATACAGAGATATACTACAGATAGATATCTAGTAGTAACAGTAAGTTTCATTTGCAGGTTGAGAAAATGGGTACAGGTGCTATCGCGATATCACTGCCTTTTTCTTGTATTCTTGGTCTTCTTGCATCCATGACCGCATCAACCATGGGTATGTACTCCTCTCTTTGGAAAAGCTCTTTCAATGTGCTTCCTCTTATCTGATATATATTTGGTTACCTGTGCAGTGATGAGAAGATTTGTCTGGATTTACGCATCAGTCCAGTTTTCTTTGGTGGTTCTCTTCGCCCATGTATTTTACTCCGTGGTTAGAACACTCTGCAACGCATCTCTTATTCTTTCTTTACCCCCTTGTCTAAATGTGGCGAGACCCTGCTAGGCATATCTTTAAAGCTAAACAACGTGCAAAGCGTTTGGTTTAGCCAGTAAAAATGAAAAGTTTTGTGATCTCTTAGACATAGAGTTGCAACCTGTATCAGTCTATAGACTCAAATTTGTTGTTTTAATCCCATCTCTTGGTTTGTAACAGGTGAAGTTGCAACCAGTTCTGTCAGTTCTTCTGTCAACATTTGCTGGATTTGGGGTCTGCATATGCGGGAGTTCAGTTATGGTTGAGTTTGTGAGATGGAAACGTAGATGGCAAGCCAGAAGGCTAGAGCGGGAGCTGAACCATGCTCACACGCTGCCCCAGACGCTGGATGCAACAACCTCTCAGCAACATCCAAATGCCTCGTAGGAGGCAAAAAGTGGAAAGATGAAGTTACATTTATACAGTAGTTGGTTAATGTTGTGTATGGTTTGTATAAGGAAAAGAAAAGTGGAAAGACTGTTCTTTTGTTTGTCTTGCTTTCTTTGCATACAACCATTGTATTATTGTAAGTTTGTAACTTAATCTCTACAAATGAAGGGTTTGCAGTACTATTAGGTTTATAGTTTTCATGTATTCTTCTTCTCTTTTCCCTTCTTTTTGATTACAGCAAAGAAGATACACGGCAAGATGTTTATTAATTTTGTTATGTTACCATACTTCAGTGTGTGACAGTTCTACAAAGCTGGCCTTTAAAACCAGATTCAAGAGCTGAAATTGTCTTTCTGAAACTAATATAACTTGATCATACAATATAAGTTATAACTTAAAGAGACGTATTTCTATAACTCATACCCTTTTGCTTAGCTTGGGATCACAATTCGTCCTTGGAATCACTTTCAGTACTCTTTGTGGTGCTCTCAGGCTTTCCTTTGGTCTCAGTGGTTTCTACTTTTGGTGTGGACTCGGCATCTTTAGGAGATTCAGTTGATGCAGGTTTCTCCAGTTTGAACGGAATCGTTGCGTGTTTCCTCAAAAACTTGTAAAATGCAACCACAGTGCGGTCTGCATCCACCGTTATCTGCTCCACACACGAACAAAGGAAGACAATTCTCTGTTTTAGAGGGAATCCCTTTAAGAAGACAAGACTGTTGCAGCCAAGAAGCCGAACTTACCGGTTCTGAGGTCTTGTTTCCTGCAGGGAAGAAGAGAATTGTAGGGAATCCTTCAGCCTGCAAAGAGATTTATGTCAAAAATCCAAAACAATTCATCTCTTAAAGGCTTCAATGCATTCATTAAAGATGTTTACCTTTGCCATGGGATGTTCATTGGTTGTTCCATCCATCTTGGCTATGACAAGAGAATCAATGCTTTTTAAATGTTTGGCAAGCTTGTTATACATTGGCTCAAGTGCTTGGCAATGTCCACACCATGGTGCATAGACCTGTGTTTCGTGTTAAACAACAAAGAATTTGAGAAAAAGATGAATTCCATATCGGCTTATTAACTAAAGTAACACAATAGTACCTCAAGAAGAACATCCTTAGACTCGTCCAGGACAATTTCATCAAAGTTATCTCCAACCACAATTTTCACATCTCCATCATTCTGTAGGCACCAAAAGTTAAGTCCATTGTTACATGAGTGATAAGAAAGAGACAGCTTTCTTTCTTTTACCTTTTCAGGAATGGGGTCTGACTTATAGAAAGGCTTTAGCTTGTCGCTCAAGAACTCTTCCCCAAATGTCTGCAAAGAATTACATTTTAAACAAACAATCTAGCCTTTGAAGTCGACGAGTAAAAGAAACTTCATAGAAGTACCTTAATTTGATCTGCTTTGATTTCGCCATCGAAGTAGTGTTTTTTAGGATCTTCATTTCCTATGAAGGCAACAAGCTAGACACACCAAAAGGATCTATAGATGTCAAATGTGCAACTCTTTCAAACCAATAAGAAACAAAATAAGGACTTACTTTAGGACTGTTGCCAGACACGCCAAAGTAGTCAGCAACTGGCTTCCCATACTCCTCGTTATCCACATCCACATATACAAAGATGAGCTGTTGCAAGAAACAAAGTCTTCTTAGAAATAACTTTAGCCATCGTTGCTCCCAAAGATCATATATTCATGTGCTTGTCTTGATCTGAAACAAAGTATATAAAATAAATCATATGTTCCTACCTTTCCTTTAAACGATTTTGCTGCTTCTTCAAACTCTGGAAGAACCTTTTCAGAGACATTTTTGGTTGCAAACAACAGCAACTGAAAAGAGAACAGATAAGTTCATGTTAGTAGCTGCCGTCTTCGAATTTAAGAACTCCACTAAAAACATTTGACACACCTGCTTCTTGATTTCACTCTCAAAAATTTCTTGGGCACTCTCTGTGGTGAAAACAGAGACCAAAGGAAGCTTGTTGGCGGACACAAAACTAACTAGAGCAGATTTAACAAACTCCCCATCTGCAGATTCATAATTACCCAAAAAGAAAATAAGCAAAGGCAGAAAAAAACAGCACAGCTAAATCAAATGGCATGATAAAGATTTAAAGAACCAACCAAAATGGCTAATCTTCTCCTCTTCTCTCTTAACTAAGACAAGAGCAGGACGTTTAGACTCCGGATCAATATGGAACATCTTAGCGAGATCAGGGTTCACTGTTTGATAGAAGTTCACATCATCTTCAGCTTTGGAAGCAGCGGCAAGTTGATCGTGCTCAACACCCACCAAAGAGTTCAAGTAACCCAAGACGACTTTGTTCCCAGAAGTCAACACTTTCTCAGCATCATCTAAAGTCGTCAAGTTATCAACACTAGGACCTATCTTCTTCTTCACCCACGTCACAATTGTTTCTCTAAATCACAAAGCAGTAAGCTTTATCAAAATCAGGTCCAACAAACACCACAGCAATACAATTAACACTAAAGATATTAACTTTCAATACAAATCACCACTAAACATTTGAACTTTCGATACAATTCACACTAACGATTCTAACTTTCAATACAATTCACACTAAGGATTTGACTTTTGATATAAATCCACTAAATATTTGAACTTTTGATACAATCCACACTAAAGTTCTGAACTTTTAATGCAATTCAAACTAAAATATTTGAACTTTTAATAGAACTCACACTAACGATTTGAAATTTAAATAGAACTGACACTAACGATTTGAAATTTCAATACCAATCACACTAAAGGTTTCAACTTTCAATACCAATCAAACTAAAAATTTGAACTTTTAATACAAATCACACTAAAGATTTAAACTTCAATATAATTCAAACTAAAGATTCGAACTTTCAATAAAAATCACACTAAACATTTGATCTTAAGTTTCAAAATCGAGTTGTGTTAAAGAAAAAAAAAACAAGTTTCAAAATCGAGATTTTACTTACTTGGTCCTGCCTCCAGTGTATGGCTTGTGCTCACCATCTACAAAGAAGAGAATAGTGGGGAAGCCCTGAACACTATACTGATGAGCCAGCTCATTCTCGACCGTGGCATCGATTTTAGCCAAAACGACACCGTCCCCCTTAAGCTCCGTGGCAGCTGCTGCGTACTCGGGAGCAAGAGACTGGCAATGGCCACACCACGGAGCGTAGAACTCAACCATCACGTACTCGTTGTTCTCGATCACGTCTGTGAAGTTACGCTCTTTGATGATCACCACGTCTTTCTCGTCGACTTCCGGCGCCGGGAACGGATCGGAGTCTGTGTTTCCTAGATCGGAGAAACCTCCGTCTTCTTCCTCTTCGTCGTCGGGATCTTCTTCGTCCTCTCCTCCGTCGAAGTCGTCAGTGAGTGGCTTAGCGGGAGGAGATTCGTCTTCTTCTTTGAGGTCTTCGAGGAAGCTGAGATCTTCATCTTCGTCAACGTCTAAGTCGGAGGAAGAGGTGGAGAGAGAAGGAGAAACGGTGGAGAGGATGAGAAGAGCGGTGAGAAAGAGGAGGAGGAAAACGCGGAACGCCATTTCTAGTGTGGAACTCTGATCACTGGGAAGGTTTAGAGCATCTCCATCGGTTAAGGACCTTAACTTTTTTTTTTTTTTATATTTTTTTAAAAAAAAAAAATTAAAAACTAATCAATCGTGGGCCGCCACGTGTCAGTTGCGTCCACGAAACAGTGTAAGGACCGCTCTTTAAATTGGGGTTTTTAGGACAGGTCCTTAACAAAAGTGGTGAGACCCACCACCACTTTTTGTTAAGGACCCCTCCTAAGGACCTCCAATGGAGGTGGTCTTAGATCTAAACAAGACGAAGCTGGTTTGTTAAATACGTGGAACGTCGTCGTTTTGCTTGGATTTGATTTGAGTTTATTACGGCAAGTGCTTATTTCATTGACTAAAATATGACCAGATTTAATGGGATCTCACCAGAATTTAGTAACTGATTCCATTCTTTGCTTTGAATAAAGTTTTTTCGGGTAAACTAGTCAGTTATTTTTAAAACATTTGTCAAAAAAGTAGTTTTCAAGAATAAAATAATTAAAATAGACTTTTTATTTTAAAAAATTTAATATATTTTTAAATTTTTTTAGTTTTAAATTTCACTTCTAAAATGCTACTTCGTAACTCTAAACCTTAAATCTATATTAGTTAACTAAAGAAGTATAAATGTATATTTACACTTTTTAGCGAAATCTATTTAAGTCATTTTTCAAGAAATATGATATCTTGTGAACAAAAACTTTTGTAGGTGTATTTCTCAATTTTTTTTCTCTAAAAACTAAATAAAAAAGGTATAACATTTAGTTTTCTTTTTGGTAAAATAACACATTTAGTTATAAATACATGTAGCATTTAAGGGGAGTGTTATTCAAACAATTCATTATAAAGGTTATTCAATAGATTTAATAAGGACAAATCTTCTAAAAAACCATAAAATAAGTTTTTAACCAATATTATATAATGAAAAACGATCAAAACAAATTTCATTAAAAAACTAAAAAAATCATTTTACTTGTATTTTATAGACATATAAATATAAGAAATATTTAAATAAATATTTTAAAAATATGTTTTCGAGTTCAAAATTTTCGCAATTTTATTTTAAAATCCGATTTTTTAAAAAACTATTTTAAATATTAAGTATTTTTAAAACATTTAAACAATGTTCCTTTCCAAACTCCATTCTTAAAATCTGAATTTTAAATCTAGATAGTTAACTTTAGTATAAATATCATTTTATTTCTTTAACAAGACATTTTGATCTTTCACATTTATGTAGTATATTTATGATAGAAACTCTTTAATGTCTACAGGATTTCCCATTTTTTTCATAATCAACAGGATAAATAGGCCCTCACTTTCCGTGTTCGTCTGATGAAACTTTACTTCCTTGTGTATCTGCTTCTACGTTTGATGCCTTTGAAGAGTGAAGTCTTGAAGATAAAAACGATGGCAAAGATGATCTTCTTCTTTTTTTTGACAAATGGCGAAGATGATCTTGATGAAAGAAATTGTAAGCTTACTTGAGTGTGAATAAGCTGGACCATGAACAAGTCTGCTTCCTACAATGGACACACATATAAGCAAAGAGTTAGGTATGTCATGTTTTCTTCTCTGTAATATTTGTTTAGTTTGTGTGTGATTGTAGGTTTTATACGATTGGTATTAATAGATGAGATAGTTCATAGTTGTTACTTGAAGTGGAAATTTATATGATTGTACAATGAATAACAAAAGAAGAAAAGGTCTTCTCGAATGAGTGAAGAGAAGTCATGAAAACCATTTTGGTTAATGCAGTTATTTTTGTTTGTTTGTTGATTTTCACTCTTTTGTTTAGAATTTCCATCTAATATACAAGTGTTAATAGTATGTACTTACTCATTAAGTGAGCATTACAGTTGTAGTTGCATTTACGTTGTTTATATTTGATCTATAGTTCAAATGATTTTAGAAGTTATAAATTTGTGACGTTCTTCTTGAACTTTATTGTAAACATACGTGACATCTATTGATTCCCAAGAATAACAGAATCAAATCAAAGTTAACATTAACTCTACGAAAAGAAAAAAGAAAAAAATCTAGATTTATCTTAAAGCAACCTTTATTAAAACCACGTTTACAACCAATGAGAAATTCCAAGAAATTGAAAAAACATAACATGTAAATAAATAAAAAAGATACATGTAGCTTCCGCTGAATACATGTAATCATCATTTTCGATTCAAGATTAACTTTGTGGCTTAATCAAAACAATTAAAATTAAGCAGAGCTCCTAAAGGAGCCGAGAGATTTAATTCCAGCCGCTCTTAGAACAAACTGATGATATAACGCAGCTGCTGCTGCTCCGACCATTGGTCCCACCCAAAATATCCACTGCTCAAATTATCAAAATAATATAATTAAACATCATTAGTTTCATATCATATATATTTTAACTAATATAGTGTCCATATAAAAGGTAATAACGTACTTGGTCGTCCCAGGCCTTTTCTTGGTTGTACATAACCGCGGCTCCGAAGCTACGGGCCGGGTTGATTCCAGTTCCGGTGATGGGAATGGTAGCTAAGTGAACCATGAAGACTGCAAAACCAATGGGAAGTGGCGCCAAAACAGGGACGTGAGAGTCACGTGCATTTCGCTTGGGGTCGGTGGCTGAGAAGACGGTGTAGACAAGTACAAATGTACCGATGATCTCGGCACCTAGTCCGGTACCTTTGTTGTAGCCTTCCGCAAGCTGGTTGGCTCCTCCACCATATCTAATGTTATCAACAAATTTGTTAGTTAATAAATTTTTTTGTAAGAATACATTATTGTTAATTAGTTAATATTATGAGTCAAAATGTGGACGCATAAGTGTTGAGACATGATGGAACCTGGTGTAGTAAGAACTTTGGAATGCTTTGACCAGACCGCAACCGCAGATGGCACCAAGGCACTGAGCCACAATGTATAACACTGTCCTCACCAATGACACTTTTCTAGCTAAGAATAGTCCGAATGTCACAGCTGGATTTATATGACCACCTGTAAAATAACAACAAAAATTAATTAATAAATTCAAAAATGTTAAGGTTGGATCTTAATTTAGATAAGCCGAACCAAAGTTATTCATACCGAACTTAACTAAACTAGTTCGAACTGAACAGGAAAAGCAAATATGAAAACCTAGTTGATAAATTTATAAGAGATATAAAGATTTATAACAGGAAAAAAAGATTTATTCGACAAAACATTGAAATTAACCCCGTAACAAATAAATCTCTATTACTATGATTAATACTATGTTTTTGATATATTGTTGTATAAACTATATAATATTATCATTATTATTACGTGAAAATCTATGCACCGTGACTCAAACGTTAGTATACGTACCGGAGATACCGGCGGTACAGTAAACGAGAACAAAGATCATTCCACCGAAAGCCCACGCAATCCCCAATATCCCAACGCCGCCGCAGTCACCTCCTCCGGCGTTTGCATCGGTCTGAGCGTTGTAGCCGATGACGGTGAGGATGGAGACGTAAAGGAAGAGAAGTGTAGCCACAAACTCAGCTATGACCGCTCTATAGAGCGACCACTTCCCAAGCTCCTCCATGTCAAACAATGGAGCCGGGGGTGGATCATGATAGTCTCTCGCCACCCTTGTTGATCCACTCTCTTGCACCTCCAAGTCCTTTGCCATGGCTAAAGATGAGAGGGAGAAAAAAAGAGAAGAAGAGATATGAGTTTAAGTGTTTATGGTATCTCTAGGGTTAATTGTGTGTGTATATATATACACAGACTGTGCAAAGGTTCGGTGTATTACATTATAAGACAGGTCATTTTAATGGCTCTATAATCATGTGAACAGTTATTATATATATATATATATATATATATATATATATATATATATATTAGAAATAATTATGAAAGGAATCATATCAAATCGTATATGCCTCAGATGAGCTGGTGGTATTATATATGAGAAACATCTCAAATTCGCTATTATGTTTGTAAAAATGTAACTGATGAGTGATTTGCATAATTGCATGCAGTATTATGTAATTAATTTTCTGCGTTTTGATATTGGTTTATATATCAACATTCGTTTATGTTTATATAAAGTGTTGGATCTAATTCAGTCTGGTTTAATGTTTTAGGGTAGCATTTCGTGGCTAAACCTCCTATTTGAATATCATATAACAAAAAAAACAATGTCAACAAAAAAACGTTCTGAAACTTGGATAATCATATACCAAGACTTCCGTATCATATATTCTTGGGAGAATTTCAAGTTTACCACTTTTGTTATAACACTTTTCATTTTTACCTTCAATAAATAGATATTTTTAAAAATATCACTTTTTAAGAGGAAATTATTTTTGAAATTAACTAGAATCCTAAATTTTACATTCATAAACTCTACCCCCACCATACATCACCCCTTAACTCTAAACCCTAAGTCTTAGATTAATTAATCCAATGGTTATAAGTGTGTTTTTCCTCTTAAAAACAAGGATAAAACTAGATTTTGATCCGCGCTTTCAAAGCGCAGAATTATTTTCGACACAAACTAAATTATATGAAATAAATTTTACATTTTTGATTATGTATCTACATTTAAATGTTACAAATGAAGAGTTATATTTAGTGTTTCGGGTCACGATCCGGACCCGCGGTTAAACTGACTAACTGATGACTTTATATGGAGTCCGATTATTTTTTTCTTTAAACTCGTTATTTAAAGTTTTTATAAAATCCGTAAAATACACTAAAACTTGGGATCCGACTACTAGTTGAACCTATGGGTGGCCACTATGTAATACAATTTGACTTAAATTTTCATATTTAAAGTATTCTAATTTATGAATGGTTAGATGAATGATGGATATATATTATGAATGTTATGCTCTTATTTTACAAAAGTTAGTCAAACTAATTTATCATTTTATTGTAAGCGTAACGAATCAATATTCGAGAGGATACATATTAAATTAGAAAAGGATACATATTAAATTAGAAAAAGATACATATTAAATTAGAAATAGATACATGAATGTGAGATGAATTTTGACCCGCATTGTAAGCGTAATGGATCAATATTCGAGAGGATACATACTAAATTAGAAATAGATACATGAATGTGAGATAGATTTGATCCGCACTTAAATATTTCTTATTAGATTTTGATCAAATATTAATGCTTATTATTAGATTTTCACCCGTATTTTAATGTTTTTTATTAGATTTTGATGAAATATTAATGTTTATTGTTAGATTTTGATCCGTACTTTTTAAATTGAGATAAATTTTTATTCAAATATTTATTTACTCAAAATTAGAAATCTTATACATGTGTATCCTTTTATTAAAACATTTGTTTTGAAGTATATATAATAAAAATAAAATTTAAATTAATATAATTTTATGAAAATAAGATAATCAATTTATATAACCTGCTTCATATGTTATAATACAAATTTTTAATTTTAAATATTCGTAAAATTTTATTTTATTATTATATTTTCTGTTAACATTATTATACAAATTAATTATTGTTATTATACTCGTCTCATACATGAGAAATATATTAATTATTTTTAATATTTTAATTTAAATATGTATATTAACTTATGAAATGATTTATTAGTTCATATATCGTATTTTAATATTGTTTAATAAGTTGAAGTATGTTGTAAAATTCATAAATATAATTTATTCTGTTTTTTATAACTTATAAATAGTTAATTAATGAATTAAGTTACTTTATATTTATTACTTGGTGTAGTAATTTAATTATGAATATAAATTATATATATATAAATATTATAGATTTTCTTATTATATAAATGAATAATGAATAATTTTTTGTTTTTAAATATAGTTAATATTAATAATAACTTTATTATTTAAAAACAAATGTATATTTACATTTTAAATAAAAGATATTAAAAGATATTATTAAAACCTAATCTTACGAAAAGATACTTAAGAATATCTTATTTTGAAAGTATTAAGATAATTGATTAGATATAATATATATTTAATAATAATTAAGTTAGTTGTAGGAGAATAAATAAGAAATTTAAAAAAAGTAATGGTCCAACCTCGACTACTTATAAGTAGATAAAAAATAGGATTCTGTTTTAATATATTATATGGTATTTTTGACAATTTCCCTATATTCTTTTAGCAAATTTTTACTTTGATTTTTTTTTTCATTTGCAATCAACTTGTCACATCTTTTGATAATGAATCTTATCTAGAGCATTGGTTCTATAGTGGTTTCAATGAAATTTTTCGAGGTATTGAGAGTAAATTCCTTTTGATTTGTCTTTCTCTTTTGGGAACTCAATTCCTTCTGATTTGTATAAAGCAATAAGTATTCACTAATTAATACAATCACAATTACCAATGTAAACTATAGCAAAATTAAGAGAAATTGTCAAAAATATCACTTTCATTATACCACTTTTCAAAAATACACTAATCACTTTTACCTTTGTATTTTAAGAGGAAAAAACACATTTATAACTCTTGGGTTAATTAATCTAAGACTTAAGATTTACAGTTAAGGGGTGGTGTTGAGTGGGGTAGGGTTTAGGAATTTAAAATTTAGAATTCTAATTAATTTAAAAAAAAATTGACCCTTAAAAAAGTGGTATTTTTAAAAATATTTTTTTAATAAAAGTAAAAATGAAAAATGATAAAAAGAAAGTGATATTTTTGAAATTCCCCCCAAAACTAACCACATAAGTTAGAATGGACAAAAAAAACTGGCTAAAAAAACCACCCGCATATTTTCTGGAAATTATATTTTGATGAGACCAACAATACATCCGAAAGTGACTTAAGTAGCCACTGAACATAAACTCTGGTCTCTCTATTAGGCCTCGACCCAAATGTTTGTACTCTGCATTTGACTCGGTTTGAACAAATCGTGTAACAAGTAAGTGGATTTTATTATTCACAAGTAAAATTTAAGTATCAATTTATTTTTATTTTTAACTACTTAGCTCGTTATTTGACTTGTTACTTGTTATCATTTACTTGATCGGTTATTTGTTATATATTATTTGATTTTTAGATATCTTAGTATCTAATTTATTAGTTAATTAAAATTTATATATTTTAGGAATGACCATAATTATTCGTTACTTGTCTCATATTTGTTATTTGATTCGTACATGATCCTTAAAGTCGAATATTTGTTCTGACCAAATCGTGTATCAAGTAGTCTATTTAAACTTGTATAAATATAAAATAATAAAATAAAATTAATTATTTGGTATTGTTTAATTTATTATTTGTTTTTGTTAATAAACAAAGATACATTTTCCTAAATAATAGTAAAACAACTCGTTTATATTTTGATTTTTATAAGTGAATCAAACATAAGTGATACATTTATATAAACTTTTATTTTCTTTCCTTTTTAATATAATCTGCTTCACGAACGATTAAAATACATGAAAAATAATAACATATTATTTATATATAATAAATTTATTTACCTATAAATTTCATCTTATTATCAAATTATTTTCTAATAATTATCAAATAATTTATAAATAATTTTTAAGTAACAAGTAATAACAGGGCAAGTAACTTAAAATCCATCAATTTTTTTGTAAGTACTTAAAATTGTAAGTATTTTTTCATAACAAACCAAGTACAAATTCTTTGATACTCATACAAATCAAGTCAATACTAAATATACCCAAAATACCAAGTGATCAGCTTATGTCCACCCATACTCTAGATTACCAGGGGGACACAATTCTCAAGAAATACTACCTTTGATAATGACAAGTTGCTTACGTAAGGATTATCTTTATTTAATAGTTACATAACCAAGGGCTCGAAATCAATTAGGATGTATTCAACTGGAAATTTGAAGTGATTTTTATTAATATGATAAATTTACTTTTATTTAAATATGAATTTTAAAAATATATTTTAAATCTAGTGTTATTAAATTTATCTTTTCATAAAATACTAAAATTATATTTTAAATCTAGTGTTATTAAATTTATTTTTTCATAAAATACTAAAAAATCCATTGTTATTGAATAAAATTTAAATTAAAAATTTTAATGTTTTAACTATTTTATAGTGTTTGAAAAGAATTTCTTAGTTATAAAAATAAAATCTTAATCTCATAGTTTTATATGAAATTCCACAGTTGTTTAACAAAAATCAATTCAAATTATTAGATATCCGGTTTAATACTCCAACTAATTATTTTACTCATTATAATATATAAACTTTTAAAAGTCTATCTATTTTAATACTCAAACTTTATGTATTTTAATTAAAAATATTGATAAATTTCAAACAAAAATAAAATCTCTTTAAAATCTAAGAGAAAATATGAAAAAAAAATCTAATTTTATTTTAATATTTAGAAAAGAAGGTAAATAAATTAGCGAGAAAATTTTAAATTTTTTAAAAATAATTTTGAATATAAAAAATAAATTTGTTATCTATTTCAAAAAACAAACTAAATTCAATATTTAAAATTGAAAATTTTATAACAAAGTTTAAGATTAGAAAAAAATTCCTTACTTTTATATTTCAAACATACAATAAAATTAGCATTTTTGAGAATTTTTTGTAATTTTATATTTTTCATTTTTCATTTTTCATTTTTACCTTCATAAAAGGGACATTTTCAAAGATACCACTTTTTTAAGGGGCAATTTTTTTTCAAAATTAATTAGAATCCTAAATTTTAAATTCTTAAATACTACCCTCACCCTACTCCCACCCTATACCACCCCTTAACTCTAAACCCTAAGTCTTATATTAATTAACCCAAGGGTTATAAGTGTGTTTTTCTCTCTTAAAAAACAAAGGTAAAAATATCTAAGGTATTTTTGAAAAGTGATACAAAGAAAGTGATATTTTTGACAATTTCCCATATTTTTATGGAATTTTCCTTTAATCTTTTTGTATTCATAATAAGTTAATAACAAACTAACATAATTACCTTTTACAAATAAGTTTTCATAGTTGAAATATGACTTCTTTTTAATTACCTTTGTCAATATTATCCCAAAGTTTAAGGTAAATCTCTCATGTAGACTTTTTTCTTTACAAAAAATATGTCATCAAAATATATTTCAAGGGAAAAAAATAAAATAAACCTTTTATTTTGAATTTTTTAATATTATTTTTATTTTTAAAATTTTAACATCACTTTTAAAATTTCATCTCATAACTCTAAACCCTAAATCTAAATTAGGTAATCCAAATGGTATAAATATATATTTACACTTTTTAATAAAATTTATTTTAATTATTTTTTTCTTTGAAAATTATTGGGTGACGAAAAAAATTTAGGTCTATTTTAGATATTTTTGTAAGTTTCATTAGTTTTAGTGAAACTACTATTGAATCATAACTGAAATGCAAAACGTAAAGCAGATAGATAGCAAAAATTAACTAAAATTTCTAAAGTAGTTTTTATCTTTTATAAGATAAATTACCTCGACTAAGCAGCATTTGTATATTATGCGTACATTTTCCGAATAACATAATTATGGGTGAGAAACTCAGAGCTATCTTAAAATTAATGTGTGATTATTGGAAGATAAAATTGTTTTAAGCCGTCCCAACTAACCTTCGATTTAGATATATTCTTCTGTCTGCATAAATTAAGTCGGACCCTTGACTTAATATTTTTCTATTGTTGCTGCAGTGTCAAATTTCATTTTCCTAATTATTGTTCTTTATCCAAATTTTCTGTTAAACTAGTCTAACATGTTCCATTAAATGAAATTTATTTAGAAATAGTTGATTCAACGTCTAACACGATCACCAAACTATATACTATGGCTAGTGTCATTAATTAATTACATGACCCAACTAAGATGACTTGGATGTATGGATATTAAACTCAAACACAATTTAAGATATATTTTTATATGCACGTTTTTGTGTTTACATAGAAATCATTCCGGAAATGTCAACCTCGTTACAGCTTACATTTACAAATATTAATTTTGTATTCATATATGTTTATTATGAATAATGAATGACTTAGGGACGACTTAAAATGATAGTAAATCGGATTCGAAAACATATTACAAATGTGAGGCCAATGCGAGGTTAAAATCGAACTCTTTATACAATGAGAATCGAGTTCGCTAATTTTATTTCCCTAAAATCCCTTTTGAGACAAGAGATACCTCATCGTCTTTACTGATGCGGTCACATATTCGATTATGTCAGGTGAAATCACATATTTAGTATTATATGGATGCAATTTGATTCGTCCTAAGGTATTAAGTACGAATCAGGATGTATTACTCATACGTGTGGACCGAATCAACACGCTCTTCCTTGTGCATGGGTGCGAGCTCGCAGTCGAGCTGTCCTTAATCTAGTTTTGTCTTTTGTTAATTTGGACTTTGAGTTAGAATAGGCGTTATTTCAAGTCTGTTTGGACATTGATGGGGATGTGAAGTCCACCTCCAACAATATATAGTAAATTGAAATGGACTTTTTACAATCCAAGATCAAAGTAGTAAAAGAGAGTGTCAATCCGATTCTAAGTGATTTCAATGCAATGAGAATACATGTTATGTTTAATCTAAGTGCAATCAAGTGTGAATAAGATCAAGTAACAGTTTACTAAATGAGGGAACAATTAACTAAACTTGCAAACAATATGACTAAAGAGGACTCATGGGCTTAGGCATTTGATTTCAAATAACTAAGTTCCAACCTAGGGGTTTCAAGCTTTCAAACAAAAGACTTCCTTAAGTCTAGATCACTAAGATGGACTAGTTCTTTCCCAAGACACTAATCCCTATGCTATTGTGAATCAAGCATCAACTCCCGTTGGCTTGATACACTCAAACATGCATGCTAATCAAGTCTAATAACTATCTAGCACTCCCAACATCAAATCCCTTTGGTTGGTTGTGCTAGAGCTTATATGAGCTGGTTCAGACATTTCATCGAACACCTTCCGGGTGAGAGATGCCTAAGGATCTAGATTAAGATTAGCTAAGTCTAATCTAGCTTTAAACACACTCAACAAGCAAGGAAACAATAGATCTAATACTAAGAACCCCTAGATCTTCACTTAGCCACTCTAATCACCCTAGCCCATGGATCCAAAAGGAAACTACTCACTAATGGACATGATAAACCCAACAACAATTGATGATTGAAGGTTAATCATGATTAGTGAACAGATTAAAACAAGAACACAAGATTAGATGATGAAAAAAATGATCAAGATAGAAACTTTCACCAAAATGGGTTTTTTGTTCAAAGGGTCAAAACAGAATCCCCTTTAGATTAGGGTTTAGAAAGTATTTATATGTCTTCCTAAAAAGCAAACAGGCCCAATTAACATGCTAAAAGGGCCCAAATAAAAGATAGAATTCGACTGGGTGAGTGTCTGGCGCGGGTGACACTACCCGCGGCCAGGGGTCGCTCCGGATAGGCAAATGCTGATTGTTTTGCGAACGGGTGCACAAGCCCGCGGCCAGGGGTCGCTCTGGAGGTCACTCTGGTCGCCTAGGTGTGGCGCGGGTGACGTAACCCGCGGCCATGGGCCGCTGTGGATGACTGCGGATTGTAATTGTTGCGAACGGTCGCACATGCCCGCAGTGGTTGGCCGCGCCAGTCAGCGCGGGTGTTCAAGACCGCAGCAACCAGCCGCTCTGTGGCTTCATGATCTCTCATTCCTCCGAGCGGGTGCACATGCCCGCAGTGGTTGGCCGCGCCAGTCAGCGCGAGTGTTCAAGACCGCAGCAACCAGCCGCTCTGATCGTACAAGCTTCCTTCACCTCCATTTTTGCTCCTTTGTGCTCCCAAACCTCCTCAGATGCATCAAAGGGTACTCCAACACCTAATGAGACATATGCAATGCAAATCATACCTAAGTATGCCTAAATGCTAGTCTAAATGATTGAAACATGCAATGTTATGGGTCTAAACTAAGCTAAATGCACAAGACATCAACTCCCCCAAACTTATTCCTTTACTTGTCCACAAGTAAACTTTCAAGGACTAAAGGGAAGAAAAGATGAATGAATGAATGCAAGGGAGATTAAGACCAAAAGATACTCTTCAAAACCTTCAATGTGACATCCTTACACAAACATACCAAGTAGCAAGGGCAATGCAAACTTTCAAACTCTAACTTCTCTAGGCCTATCTAAACTCCTTGATCTCTTCACCTAATCTTCAAGATTTCTCAAGCAAGACCAATCAACCAACTCTCACGTTCATTAAAACAAGCATATAAGGTGGATTCTTGCAAATGGGAACTTGATCTCTGTCATTTGGTTTGGTGAGAGAAGATGGTCTAATGTGAAAGAAGAGGGTTAACTCATATGGCTATATTCCAAAAGGGACAATCACTCAAAAGTAGGAGCTTGATCATTATGCAAAATTTATCTAAGACAAGGAGCAACTTATGCATACATAGATTGGTTCTCATCAAACTACCCTTGTCCTAATTGATATCAAACCCTACCCTTCTTCTTTGTCATCCCAAAACTCAAAATCACTCTCATTTTACCTCTCTCCCAATGAACTCTCTTTATTTCTTTGACTTAACCAACTAGGGACTCTTCACTTTGGACACATTTAGCTCTAGCTCTTTCTTTCTCTCTTTTTATTTTTATTTCCCCTCTCTTTGACTTAACCAACGTCACCCGCGCTGCATCCTCGCCGCGGGCCCAGGTAAGTTTTTCTCTCTCAATTTTCGGGCCCACTCTTCTAAACCTAGAGCATTTCCCCCCGCAGCCAACCTCCCCATCTCTCTCTCGTTTCTTTTTCTCTCTAGCAACCCATCAATCCCCCCTTCCTCAAACTAACACCAATCTCCACCAAATCAACCCAGATTTTCACCTAGTAGATCATTCTTGTGATTCAAAGCTCATCATTCCCCATCCAAAGCAAGGTAACTAGATTCTAAGAATCAATTTCGTGGGTCCTCAAACCCTAGAAATTGAAACTTGAATTCTACACTTTATCTTGTTTGTTTCACTTGTTCTAGACTAGGAAAAGCTTGTATATCATGATGGGTTGCTCAATTGGTGTTGGAATAGAGAAGAATTTGAGTTTTAGGAATTAGGGTTCTTGAGATTTGGGAATTTCTGGAATTAGAGATTTTCTTAGTTCATTGTCAAGTGCTTGAGTTTGCATGTGCATATTATCAATTGCATAGCACTTTGACAATTTGAATTCTCAAGTTTGTCTTTTTTAAATCTTTTGCTAACATCCCTCTCAAGTGTGGTTTTTGCAGATTTCAAATGGGACGTGGCAACAAGGATAAAATGATGGCTGACAAGAGAGAAGCAGAGAAGAAGGAATCTGCCCTGAGAAAGAAGGCCCTGCAACCTGAGCCAGACCGATCAAGTTTTGAAGGAACTTCTCGGCAGAAGACTCTTGCGGATAAGAAGGGCAAAGGAATAGAAAAGAGAGGGGGAAAAGGAGCTGCTTCCTCAGGAAAGAGTCAGAAGGGTAGAGCCAATGATGAAGAGCCAGCTCCTCCAAAGAAGTCGAGGCAGTCAACCTCCAAAGGAAAGTCAGTTGAAGTGGAAAGAGATAGGTCCAAAGAGCCAACAGCTTCAGAACTCTACACTTTCTTCACTGATGGTAGTGTGACTTGGCCTACAACGAGGTTCGCGGATGTCAAGATAATGAAGCAACTTGGAATAGATGAGGATGTGAAGGCAATGTTGGAGTTGATGAACATGTCAAGCTTCTACTCCATGGCCTACCCTACCTACCCAGAGGTGTCTAGTCAATTCCTCTCCACATTGGTTCCTACCTTTCACAATGACGCTGAGGATACCAATGAAGGCTGGGGAAGAATCAGGTTTAAGGTCAATGGAAAAACACACACCATGACTTTCAGAGAGATAGGAGAAGCACTCGAACTTCAAGACTTAGAGATGTCTCTTCTTCCCAAGGTTGGTGAGTTGCCATCAAGAGTATGGGAGCTGTTGACTGGTACAAATCATGTCACAGGCCACGACAAGAACACCTCCATCCGCCATCCTTCAGTGCGATATGTCCACAAGCTCCTTGTCAACACCCTCTTTCCAAGGAAAGAGCCAGGGTCAGTAAATGAAGAAGAGCTGCGCCTTCTCTACCAAGCTGTCAGAGTGTATGCAACCAACCTAAAACCTACTCTCCCCGACACTGACCTCTATGAAGATTTTGGGATGGTTGGTTTTCTGGTGATGCGCTTCATGTACTACAAGGATTGGGCTTGGACCACCCAAGATGGAGCTCCCCAAATTGGGATTGGAGGAATGATAACACCACTTCTTTTAGCCAAGGGAATAGATTTGGGAGAAGACCCAAAAGGACCTGCCTTCATTGATGGGCCACATCTCAAGCTTACGGGTTATCTCAAGGGTAGATACCAGGGAGACTTTGTCTACACCTACAACTCATGCCGCAAGCCCTTAGAGTTTCTTCTCCCGAACGTCCCTGTCACGAGCCTAGAGAACCAAGGTATAATAACCTTTGACCTTGATCAGTCCCTTTTGCTAGGACCTCATGGCCCCTTGGACCCTATCAATATAAGAAAGAGGAGAAGAGCAGGAGAGAGAGCTACTACCTTCGATGAGCCAGAACCATCTGAGGTCTATGGTCCACCTAGGTACTACTTTGAGCAGCACCCAGGAGTCCTTCCCTCCGGTGCTCTTCGCGATGCTCATGACCACATTGGCAGGCTTCAAAGGTGGAACAAAGCTCAAGACAGAGCTTTCTTCAAGCTTAAAACCAAGTACAAGGAGCTCAAGAAGTCGGTGAAGAAGCAAGCTCAAGCATCTGCCAAGATGATGAAGAAGGTAACTGAGCTGTTGGTCAAAGGAGGAGTTGCTGGTTGTAGCTCTGAAGACTTCATCTTCCAAGAGACATACTCCCCTCAGCGACGACCTTATGATCCGACTGACAATCCCTCACTCTCCTTGGGTCCTCCACTGACAGCTTCACAGCTAGAGAGAGTTCGAAGGAATCCGGAAGCCCAACCATCCGCCTCAGGGAACAAGTCTCCTTCCTTTGCTTCTTCAGATGATGGAGGAGATGAAGCAGGAACTGAGAGTGCCTACCCAGGCTACTATCCCTCCCATCCAGATGATTCCTACGACGGAGCCTTTGGCTCTGACCCCTACTACTGAAAGGTACTCCGCACCTTTTCATTGTACATACCATCCCGTTGTTTCTATTGTTTTCGGTTTCTCTCCCTCTTTAACTTAGGTACACAGGAGACTGTGTTACTCAGGTTTGGGGGGAGGAACCATGTTGCTAACATTTCTTCTGTTTTGTCCTTGAGTCTTGCATTGGAAGCATTTGTTTTGTTTTGCATTTGAACATAGTGAGCATAACATCCATTTGCATATCATCTAAAAAAAAAAAAAAAGAACATTTAGCTGCATCACATGCATTGTTAGGATTGAGTCTAGAGCATTAGGATTACATTCATGCATCTGGAGTTGACCTTGTAGAGAACTCATGCAAAGAATTCAATGTGGCACCCTTCTCAATCATACTAAGTAGCTTGTGCATCTTCTTGACAACTTGCAAACTTCGAGCCTTGAAAACTCCTCTTGGAACCTGTCCCATTGATGGAACTTGCTTGATCCTTGAAACCAACTCCAAACTATCTAAGGCTTAATGAACTTAAACTATCTTGCATATGGGCACTTGCATACTTAGTCATGGATCTCATACACATTTGGGTTATCTTGCTCCATTCATCATCCTTTTGTTAACCCAAATGGCACATCCTTACCCATCACCTCATCCGTTCTTTGAAACCATCATTGATTTGTTTGAGTGAGGCCTTTTGTTGATAGCTTGTCATGTGCAAAATCTTGAGAGTATAGGGAGCGACATAGGTTTGTTCTCATCTTTTGCTAGCATTAGAGCCTCATTTGAGCTAGCATCTAGGATGGTGGGTGGGTTTGTGAGAAGAGTGAACCAAAGAGAGTGGTCTAAGAGCAAAAACCTCTAGGGACAAAAAGAAAATAAGAATAGAGAAGCTCTAAAAGTGTTAAATAGATCCCCAAAAAGAAAAGAAAAGAAAAGAAAGAAAGAAAAAGAAAAGAAGAAGAAAAGAAAAGAGAGGGGAAATAAAAATAAAAAGAGAGAAAGAAAGAGCTAGAGCTAAATGTGTCCAAAGTGAAGAGTCCCTAGTTGGTTAAGTCAAAGAAATAAAGAGAGTTCATTGGGAGAGAGGTAAAATGAGAGTGATTTTGAGTTTTGGGATGACAAAGAAGAAGGGTAGAGTTTGATATCAATTAGGACAAGGGTAGTTTGATGAGAACCAATCTATGTATGCATGAGTTGCTCCTTGTCTTAGATAAATTTTGCATAATGTTCAAGCTCCTACTTTTGAGTGATTGTCCCTTTTGGAATATAGCCATATGAGTTAACCCTCTTCTTTCACATTAGACCATCTTCTCTCACCAAACCAAATGACAGAGATCAAGTTCCCATTTGCAAGAATCCACCTTATATGCTTGTTTTAATGAATGTGAGAGTTGGTTGATTGGTCTTGCTTGAGAAATCTTGAAGATTAGGTGAAGAGATCAAGGAGTTTAGATAGGCCTAGAGAAGTTAGAGTTTGAAAGTTTGCATTGCCCTTGCTACTTGGTATGTTTGTGTAAGGATGTCACATTGAAGGTTTTGAAGAGTATCTTTTGGTCTTAATCTCCCTTGCATTCATTCATTCATCTTTTCTTTCCTTTAGTCCTTGAAAGTTTACTTGTGGACAAGTAAAGGAATAAGTTTGGGGGAGTTGATGTCTTGTGCATTTAGCTTAGTTTAGACCCATAACATTGCATGTTTCAATCATTTAGACTAGCATTTAGGCATACTTAGGTATGATTTGCATTGCATATGTCTCATTAGGTGTTGGAGTACCCTTTGATGCATCTGAGGAGGTTTGGGAGCACAAAGGAGCAAAAATGGAGGTGAAGGGAGCTTGTACGATCAGAGCGGCTGGTTGCTGCGGTCTGGAACACCCGCGGTGACTGGCGCGGCCAACCACTGCGGGCATGTGCACCCGCTCGGAGGAATAAGAGATCATGAAGCCACAGAGCGGCTGGTTGCTGCGGTCTGGAACACCCGCGCTGACTGGCGCGGCCAACCACTGCGGGCATGTGCAACCGTTCGCAACAATTACAATCCGAAGTCATCCACAGCGGCCCATGGCCGCGGGTTACGTCACCCGCGCCACACCTAGGCGACCAGAGTGACCTCCAGAGCGACCCCTGGCCGCGGGCTTGTGCACCCGTTCGCAAAACAATCAGCATTTGCCTATCCGGAGCGACCCCTGGCCGCGGGTAGTGTCACCCGCGCCAGACACTTACCCAGTCGAATTCTATCTTTTATTTGGGCCCTTTTAGCATGTTAATTGGGCCTGTTTGCTTTTTAGGAAGACATATAAATACTTTCTAAACCCTAATCTAAGGGATATTCTGGTTTTTACCCTTTGAACACAAACCCATTTTGGTGAAAGTTTCAATCTTGATCATCTTTTCATCATCTAATCTTGTGTTCTTGCTTTAATCTGTTTGCTAATCATGATTAACCTTCAATCATCAATTGTTGTTGGGTTTATCATGTCCATTAGTGAGTAGTTTCCTTTTGGATCCATGGGCTAGGGTGATTAGAGTGGCTAAGTGAAGATCTAGGGGTTCTTAGTATTAGATCTATTGTTTCCTTGCTTGTTGAGTGTGTTTAAAGCTAGATTAGACTTAGCTAATCTTAATCTAGATCCTTAGGCATCTCTCACCCGGAAGGTGTTCGATGAAATGTCTGAACCAGCTCATATAAGCTCTAGCACAACCAACCAAAGGGATTTGATGTTGGGAGTGCTAGATAGTTATTAGACTTGATTAGCATGCATGTTTGAGTGTATCAAGCCAACGGGAGTTGATGCTTGATTCACAATAGCATAGGGATTAGTGTCTTGGGAAAGAACTAGTCCATCTTAGTGATCTAGACTTAAGGAAGTCTCTTGTTTGAAAGCTTGAAACCCCTAGGTTGGAACTTAGTTATTTGAAATCAAATGCCTAAGCCCATGAGTCCTCTTTAATCATATTGTTTGCAAGTTTAGTTAATTGTTCTCTCATTTAGTAAACTGTTACTTGATCTTATTCATACTTGGTTGCACTTAGATTAAGCATAACATGTATTCTCATTGCATTGAAATCACTTAGAATCGGATTGACACTCTCTTTACTACTTTGATCTTGGATTGTAAAAAGTCCATTTCAAAGAAACGAGAGAGAAGGTCGGTCATGGTGAAGATGAAGCTTATCTCGGTATCATCTAACCACTGATGGTTGGATTCTCATGGAAGCTCGGTTTATTCTTCTCGGAAGAAGGAGAAATGAAGAAAGTACCGAGGAACTAGAGAGAGATAGTGAGAGGAACAGAGCTTAGAGAGAGAGAAGAGAGTGTCGAGAATGATCTTTCGCTTTCCCAAAAGCCAAAGACACCGACAAGTCATTCGGTAGATATTGGGCTGACTAATGGGCTCAACCCATTCGGTGGAGATTTGTAGAGATGGGTCGAGCTAATCTCTTTGGGCCAGACAATATCACCCGGGCCAGAAGTTATTCTATGGTGAAGATGGGCCAGTCAGATGGGCTGGTCGCAGGCCCAATTCTTTGTGGGTGTCCCTCAAGCAAGACATGCATATATAAAGAAGCTTTGGTGATTAGGGTTGGCACAAGGAAACAAGTACAAGGCAAAACAATCTGATCACAGCAACAAAGCATCAAGCAACAAGGTTTTCATAGCAAGAGAAAGGAGACACAACATATATATAAAATAACTTAGGCTTAAGTCTATTTTATTAAGGTTGTTGTATTCTCTAGCTAAGTTGTTTGATCTCTTTTGTAAGCATACTCTTTTTTGATCTAGTGGATTTTGGGAGCAAGAGTTCTCCCACGAGACGTACCAGTTAGAGGCTGGGAACTCGTTAAATTGATTGTGTCATTACTTTCAAGTTTAACCCTAGGTCACAGTTAACTTATATCCTAAGTAACCTAACTTTTAAACTCTACAGTTGTGCGAACCAATACTGGAAGAGAATTCTCCTGGAAAGGTTAGGATCTCATTTCTACGCCATACACAACAGAACTATTCAGTTAATAAAATAGGATGCATAATAAAGTTATTTGTGTTGTTGTTTTTGCAGGGTACTTCAGATGTTCTAATTAAATACCCTATTCCAAATTGTAATCTCTGGTTCATCAAGTTTTCTTGCGACCTTTCTCTCAATTATCTTTCAATAGGTAAAGCTGTAATCTATACTTGAAACTTTTCTTGTGAATTTTGTGAAACATTCTTGGTTGGTTGGTTGGTTGGTCATCAGGGAATGAGGAAGGCAAGATTTATGTCTGGGATATACAGAGGTGCCCTCCTGTTTTGGTTACAGTGTAAGTTACTTTCGGATCCAGACACAATCTTTGGTATCGTTGTTTTTATTCTTGACATAATCCTCTGTTGCTGTCTAGGTTATCACACTATCAATCAAAAGCTGTGATCAGGCAAACCGCTATGTCCACTGATGGAAAGTATATTCATCAATCCCTCACCAAACAAAAATGCAAAGCATATGATTCCTGACACACACTTTGTTTCTTTCCATGGCATTTTAGCACAATTCTTGCTGCCTCCCAGGACAGGAGTATATGGCGTTGGGACGCGATTGCCGAGGAGAAAGCTGATACGGTAGAGGCCCAGAGACGACCACCTATCTTGCATAAGTACAGCAGGAGAAAGGGAAAGGCACAACAAAAGTAATAGAGTGAAGATGTTCTAGAAGAAGATGTGCTGGCTACCTTCTACAAGTACATAAAGGAATAATGAATAAGGATAACGTGATGTGTTGGGTGAGCCTGGTACTGTGAGTATTTAGTATAGCAAGAGTATAGGGGGGGGGGGGTATATCAATAATTTGATCAAGTGGTTTTAAAGAGAGAAGAGTCTCTCGTGTGGAAGTCTTTCTTTGTAATCCTTGTTTTAGATGAATATTAACATTATCTTAAGATATGCATTGTTACAAAAGCGGGCCTATCTATCTAGCACATATTGCGATTCCATGACACCTGAAGATGCTTAATTATAGCCCTCATTAACTTCACTTCGATGTTCAAACATTTGTACAACATTGTGCCTTTAAAACCTTTATTGAGATTGTTGTCTTATAGCTTTCTGTTCTATACACAATACTGTATCCATGAGCTTTACTGCAAGAACCAGTCTCTTGTAATAATTGCAGTGCAAGATATCAAGTATCCTTTCACCCTGTCCTTGTACCGTTTCAAAGCATTGGCAAGGCTATCAAATTTGCCACATGGAACGATCAGAGACCTAATCAGTGCAACATTTGATCTCCTGATAAGTCATTTACCACTTCTAAATATGGTGTACTTTGAATATTTTATTATTTTAATAAAGAAATTCAAATAATTTAAATGATTTTTATCTATACAATTTTCTATGATCAAACTAATATTACTTAACCAAGCAAGAAAATCTTGAGATAAAGTGTAAATCCATTGGTTTTGGATTCTGATCATATTAAAAACTAAACTGCTATTTTTAGACCAAATGAAATCATGTTTCATGTTTCATTTAGACCAATGTTGTGAAAACGGACCGAACATTGACACGAAATTGTAGCTGGGTTAATGGTCACACAATTCTAACCGATTTAACCAGACCGAGTTTTGATCGGATTTTCCGGTTTAACTTAAATCCAGTTTTAGTACAATTCAAAAACGGTTAAAAGAGCGAGTCACAGCCCACTCGATCCGTCCGAACGCTCTAATTCAGTTTTAAAAACATTGATTTAGACTATTCTATTGCACTCTGTTAAAAATCATTTAAGATTTCTATCCACATACCGAATGTTATAAAAAGAGTTATGTAATTTTTCTAATGATAATGTTTTTAACTCAGTTTGAGCATGTGGACTTTGTTGTTCAAAAAAAAACATGTGAACTTTATCATTTCTATTAAGGCACTATGTCACATTTCTTTAGTAAAAGACACTTTTTTAATAATAGAGAGATTTTTAGATATCAGTTTATGTGGTTCAGGTATTTTAAAGTATCGGGTAGTTTGGGTAGGATCCAGATGACCCATTTACTACTACTTGACCTATTTATGGTTCAGACAATTTTGGGTTGGTTTGATTCAAATAGTAAAATTAAGAACAAAAAATACCCAAAAATATCAAATATTTTTCGAATTCCAGTTTCAGTTTGGTTATTTCGAATAGTTCAGATAATTTAGGTAAAATATCGAGTATTTTGAGTAAAATATCATATAATTAGGATATTTTGAGTAAAATATCATATAATTAGGATGATTTGGATAAAAATCTCGGATACTTTGTATAAAAATATTTGGATACTTTCAGATATTTTATAATTATTTAGTTTTCTTTAGATATTTTAGATACTTTATAATTAGCTTTCTTTAAATATTTTAGATACTCTTAATAAAATTTTAAATTATAATATATATTTAGTTATGTTATATGTATATATAATTACTATTTTATATATTTGGATATCTGTTATATTCTCAGGCCATATTCTCGGCCCGGTTCCTATTCAGTTTATTTATTTTAGATATAGAAATACAAGAAATATGAAGCTGAATGTTTTGGTCTAGTTCCAGTTTTGAGTATTTTGGTTCGCTTCTGGTTCAAATCTTCGTTTTAGATTTCTTTTGCCCATGCCTATTTTCTACTGTCAATATCCGTGTTGCTTTTTTCTCTTTTCTAAAGACGTTTTCTCATCATTAGCTTTTTTTAGTTTTTTTTATTATAATCTAAAGTTTAATTATTAAATTCATGCTCTTTCTTATTAAAGACCAGTTTGACAAAATAAAAAGAAAAAACCGTAAAGAGTGATGTTAAAAGAGCTTGGGTCTCAAGTGAAGAGTGACATCATATTGGTTCAGATAAGGAATGAGCCACAGGAGACAAAAGTCAAGTAGGTGGGAACCACTTCCTGTGGGATGGCTAAAATGTAATTTTGATTGTAGTTTCTCCACTGAAAAAGAAGTTGCTGAAATTGGTTGGATCGTTCGTGATGAGAAAAGATCTTTTTAGTTGCTGACAGTGCTAAAGTTTATGGTGTTCGTTCATGTTTGGAAGGTGAAGCTCAAGCGTTTATGTATGCAGTACAAAACGCATGGATTAAAAGGTGGAGATTTGTGTGGTTTGAAGGAGATAATTTAGCTTTAACAAAGCTTATAAACTTAGTTGGAAATGATATGGAGTTTATTTGATATCGGATATCAGATGAGCTTGTTGCCAGAGTGTTCTCTTGATCTGGTTAACCGAGAAAGAAAACAGGTGGCTGATTTTGCTGGCTAAGAAAGCTTTTTTTTTTGAACACAACTTACTTTCATTAATCAACTTAAAAAGTACAACCGCAAGAGGGAATTAAACATCCTCTTGAAACATAAACATAAGTTACAATAGCAAAGAAGATTAAATAGAATAATTCTTTATAAGAAGTTGACAGCGAAAACAAGACAATGCTTGAATGCGTCGAAGAAGCCTTCACGATGAAATTGGATAGCTGAGATTTAGTCACTTTATATTGTGACGTTGAGAGCCAACCCTCACCAACGAGAAAAACCGAAGTGGTCTCGATTGCACATTTTGGTCCCGTACAGACCGCTACGCAAAGTGACAAAACGGTGAGTGAGCTGAAGCAAACACTCGGTATTAAGCCCGAGGAAGATGATGAAACCGGTAACACGAACGATGAGCCCATCGAACAATTCCTAAAAGAGTGATATGACAATATGTGCATAAAATAGATCCCAAAGAATCCCTTAGAAATTTTTGAACTAGCCAAAATTATCAATACCGTAAAAAACACAATTCTAGGTATATGTTGGCTAAAAAGAGGCTTGCTGTCTGTAACAATGGAAATGGGCCTGGCCCACACGAAATTAAATCTCGGCCCATTAGCAAGCATATTGGTTGGAGAAACCCTAGGATGATTGACGGAGACGTGAAGGAGGCGGAGGCTGCCGGTTACGAGGCAGGTGCAGCCCGAACTTTGCAATCTTTGAGTGTTTGGATCTGAACCATGGAGGTCGGGTGGAAACCCACAAGCTCCGGTCGTCGGTTTTAAGCTTATTGATGATGGACGGTTTGGCTGCGGTGAAGAGGAGAGGGAGAGTTGGGATGGATCTCCAGGCAAGAGCGGTAACAAAACACGGCAGAGGAAGGGGATGAGCAAGGCGGAAGAGCAGCAGTGGGTTTCCCGCTGGCTAAGAAAGCTAATGAGAATTTATTAGGAATATCTGTTTCACATCGAGAATTTAACAAGACTTTAAGTAATATATAAAAGGTTATGGTCAATTCACTTAAAACCAATTGATACTAAATAGATTGGTGCTAATCCTTTATATATCACTTAAGGTCTCATAAAATTTTCGAGACGAGATACATATCCCTAATATGATTCAATGTTATCTCAAATTTATTATATTTTCCCAATTAATAAAGTTGTTAAAAAAAAAAGAGAAAAAAACCGTAACTGTCGAAACGTACAAAGACTTGTTATTGCATGAGACTGGAAGCGTTAGACAAGAGAGCAGTGTCGGAGAGAGAATGTCGAAGATATCTTTAGGGAACGAATCAATTGTTGGGTCTTTGACTCCGTCCAACAAGAAATCATACAAACTGACCAACATGATTCAAGAAGGGAAGATACCTTTGTACTCTGTTGCTTTCAACTTCATCGATTCTCGTTTCTTCAATGTCTTCGTCTCCGCTGGTGGAAACGGGGTAATAAAGATCTCTTCTTTTGCGAAATCTCCGTTAAGGTTTTACAGTTCTTGGTCTGTGCAAAGTATCACTCTTTTTTTTCTGTCTGATTTTGGGTTTCTGATTGCTGTCCTGAGATGAAACGTTGCTTGAGGGGTTCCTTTTAAAAGTGACTATGAACAAAGGTTTTAGGTAAAAGTTTATGGCTTTTTTCTATTTGAACACTAGCTGGAGTGACTTCATCATCTTATAGACTTGGTTGCTCTATATTGGTTTCATTTAACCTTTAGTGAACTGAGTCATGACTCTCATTACTGCTATTGGTTTATCTCTTTTAATGTACGTTACTCTGTACATTGTCTTGAAGATGGCGCAGATATACTTAGCTTAAGCTTTTTTGTATTGGACATTTTGTGAAGGTTCATGGCTTTTTTTTCTAACTAATAGCTGGAGTGACTTCATCACCTAATAGACTTGGTTGCTCTATCTTTGTTTCAGTGAGACCTGATAATTTTCTTTTCTGCATCAAGGTTCTTAACTTCAACTAAATGTAAATGAATTTTCTATTGAATCATTCTATGGTGAGAGATATTAGTTAGCAATATTCTTGAGTTTCAAAGCTTTTCTAACCAACTTGTTCTTTCATTTAACCTTTACTGAGCTGATTCATAACATCTCATTACTGCCATTGTCTTTATCTCTTATTATGTAGATTAATCTGTACAATTGTCTTGAAGATGGTGCAATATCTTTATTGCACACCTATGCTGATGAAGATGTAAGGAAGTATACATATTATATAGTTTACATAAAATAAAAAGCAGCAAAGTTTCGTTGATGCTATATATAATGTCTATGTGGTTTGCTGATCAGAAGGAGGAGTCATTTTACACTATAAGCTGGGCGTGTGGCGTTGAGGGGAACCCATTTGTTGCGGCTGGAGGAGTGAAAGGCATAATCCGAGTCATTGACGTCAATGATAAAATGGTTCATAAGGTATTGTTTCATTTTTTTAATCAGCTTTAGATTGACTTGAAGAGTTAAAGGATGTTCTATGTATCCATCCTACTAGCAAGTGATTCGATTTCTTTCTTGTGTAATCTGTGCTCGAACTTACGCAGACCCTTGTGGGCCATGGGGATTCAGTGAATGAAATTAAGACACAACCTTTGAAACCTCAACTTGTGCTTTCTGCTAGCAAGGTATGTCTCTTGGCTTTTTTTGTTTGTTTCTCTCTATATATAGTGTCCTGATGTTCATTTATTTTGTTGAGTATTAAGAGATCTTACATTTTGATTGGATCAGGATGAATCTGTTCGATTGTGGAATGTTGAAACTGGGATTTGTATACTGATATTTGCTGGAACTGGAGGTCATAGACACGAAGTTGTTAGTGTGGTAAGCCTGAAAGAAAACAATCATTTTATTTAATTTTGTGTCATATATAAAGATATATCAAGTATAACCATCTTATCTTGTAAATCTGTAGGACTTTCATCCCCATGATGAGCACCGTTTTGTTAGTTGTGGTATGGACAACACTATTAAGATATGGTCAATGAAAGGTATTAGTTAAAACCGAACACACTTGAAAGGAACTTCCTTCTCTTTCAGTTTTTGTTCGTGTGTATGATCTTATTCTTTCTCTGCCTTCAGAGTTTTGGACATATGTCGAGAAGTCATTCACCTGGAAGGATGCTCCATCAAAGTTCCCAACAAAATTTGTACAATTCCCTGTAAGTATTTTCTTTTGCTTCGTCCTTGTAACAACGAGTGACATACACATCTTGATGGAACATTACTTTCTATGTGTAGGTATTTACAGCTTCGGTTCATACAAATTATGTTGATTGTAACCGTTGGTTTGGTGATTTTATTCTTTCAAAGGTTAGTTCGGGAGTCAATATCATATTCCATTTGGTGTAATAAGCTGAAAACCGAAAGGTTAATCTTGTGTTCTGTAAATATATATGTCTGATTTTCAGAGTGTGGAGGATGAGATCTTGTTGTGGGAGCCAATAATGAAAGAGAATTCTTCTGGAGAGGTTAGCATCTCATTTCTACGCCATACACAACAGAGCTATTCAGTTAATAAAATAGGATGCATAATAAAGTTATTTGTGTTGTTGTTTTTGCAGGGTACTTCAGATGTTCTAGTTAGATACCCTATTCCAAATTGTAATCTCTGGTTTATCAAGTTTTCTTGCGACCTCTCTCTCAATAATCTTGCAATAGGTAAAGCTATGATATATACATTAAACTATACTCTGAAACTTTTCTTGTGAATTTTGTGAAACGTTCTTGGTTGGTTGGTCATCAGGGAATCAGAAGGGCAAGATTTATGTCTGGGATTTAAAGAGTTGCCCTCCTGTTTTGGTTACAGTGTAAGTTACTTTGGGATCTTTAAATACAAATGAATAAGCTTCTCTTTGGTGTCTTTGTTGTATTCTTGATATGATTCTCTGTTGCTATATAGGTTATCACACAATCTATCAAAGTCTGTGATTAGGCAAACGGCTATGTCCGTTGATGGAAAGTATGGTCATCTTCTCTCTCCCAGTGCATTGGAAACTTCTAAACAAAGCATTTGATTACTGACACACTCTGTTTCTTTCCATGGCATTGTAGCACAATTCTTGCTGCCTCCGAGGACGGAACAATATGGCGTTGGGACGCGAATACCAAAGCAGCAGAGCCTCTGTAGGAACTCATGGAGTAGGAGTCTTAAGATATACATTGTTACAAAAGCAGACTATCTATCTAGCACATAGTGCTGAGAGTTTTCTTTCACACAATACAATTTGGGAAAATTTTATGGCTACTCACACAATACACAATGCTGTATCCAGGAGCTTTATTAAAAGAACCAGTCTCTTTCATAAGCTTCCTAGTCTTCAAAGCATTGTCCCAATCTTCATTAGCTGCATATACACTTGCCAAATTAACATAATTGACTGGTTTCTTCGGTTCCATACTCAGAAGCTGTGCTGCTGCCACTTCACTGAGTTGCACATTCCCATGGCGTCTGCACGCATCAAGAAAAGCTCCCCATGTTGATGAGCTAAGACTTGTAGTGCCATTTTTACTTGTTATCAGTTCATAAGCATCTTCCAAGTTTCCACCGCGTGCAAGCATATCTACCATGCAAGACAAGTGCTCTTCTCGAACTTTGATACCGTACTTGGCGATCATTGTACTGAAAATCTTCCACCCAATCTCAGTCTCTCCTGTGTGGCTACAAGCAGAGAGGAGAGCAAGAAATGTGACGTCATTAGGTTTGATCCCTTCATGCTCCATTCTGTTATAAAGACCAATTGCTTTCTCAATATTCCCATGTCTTCCGTATCCTGAAATCAAAGAGGTCCATGATCTCACATCTTTCTCTTCCATCTCTTTGAAAGCAAGGAATGCATCCTCAATCTCCCCAGACTTTGCATACATATCTATCAGAGAGTTATGCAAAGCAACATCAAATCTGATTTGGGAGGATTTTAAGGCAAAGCAGTGGATCTGTCTTCCAATGGATATAGATGCAATGGTGGTGCATATTTTAAGCATTGCAGTTACAACAACTTCGTCCATCTGAGTTTTCATAAGCATCATCCCTTTGAAGATATCAAAAGCAAAACTTGTGAAGCTGTTCTGCTGTGCAAAACCTGTTATCATAGCAGTGCAAGATATCAAGTCTCCTTTCATCGTTCCCTCGTACAGTCTCAAAGCACTAGCAAGGCTACCAAACTTAGCATACGCAACGATCAGAGACCTAATTGGTGCAACATCTGATCTCCCTAAGCCGAGCTTGATCGAAAGTCCGTGTAATTCACTGACCAATTCAAGACAATTAACTTCAATAGAAGCTCTCAAGAGACTCCCAAAGGTATAGCAATCTGGCTTCTTCCCTGGTATAGAACACAGCACAAGGAGCTATCTAACCAAATTGAGTCACTTGATGGTTTTGAATATGAATGAAGAAAAGACGAGAGTACATTACCTTCCGCGAGCATCAACTGAAACAGACCAAACGAAGTATCTGCAGTAGAAGCTGGAGCATACCCATCGATCATTATATTCCAAGAAACCAAATCTCTTTCTTTCATTGAATCAAACAGAAGACGAGCATCCTCCATCTGACCACACTTAGCATAAAGAGAAAGCAATGCACTCCTCACAACTAAGTTCGCTGCAAATCTCCCTTTCTCCACACAACCATGTATCTGCATCCCTTCTTTCAGACACCCCAAATCTTTGCAAGACTTCAAAACACTCCCGTAAGTGAAGTCATTAGCTCTAACAGGCTCCCGGCGCATCTCTTTGAACAACAGCAACGCGCTCCGGTGATACCCACAACGAGAATATCCCGAGATCATAGCTGTCCAAGAACCTACATCTCTTTTAGGCATTCTATCGAACAGTTTGCGTGCGTTTTTCAAATCTCCATGTCTTACGTACAAGTTCATCAGACTGTTGTTCAAGTGAAGATTCCAGCTGAACCCATTTGTCACGGCGTTCCCATGGATCAATACAAACTGTTTCTCTAGGCTTTCGCACCTGCATAAATTGAGAGACTTGAGGTACAAGGAAGGGTCTAGTAAGTACGGTTTCGAAACAATGAGATTCTCCGCACAAGCAGTCATCATTATCCACAAACAGAGATTGGTTCTAAATTACACGAAAAACTACCCCTTTTATCAATGACATGAAGAACGTACACAAAAAAAAACAGAGTTTTTCTGGTAAATCTCAAAACTTTTATCATAAAGAATTAAAGGCTGTTTCTTTTGGGCATAGCTCATATGCATACACAAATATCGTTTCTGGGTGTATGTAAAAATACAACTTTCCCGCCTTTAAGTGGTGACTCTCACTATATATATATATAAAAGAATATGGTATAGCTGCTTCACTTCTTCGTCCCATCTCATATTGGGAGTATAAGTTTTAAATTTGGTTTCTGTTTCTGTTTTAGCCTTTAGGTGGTTGACGTGTTTCTCTAGATTCACTGACGCTTCTTCAATGGAAGAAATGGTCGATTCCAGGTCTGTACGTGAAGACGTTTCACTCACTGATGCAGCAAAAAATGTGAGATTTTGGGATTGCCTGCTCGGCTCGCTTTTGGGGAGAACCTCTTGTCAAAACCTTCACTTCCTGCAACACGGCTCAGTTTCTCCAAGAACTAGACAAAGTAAAAGCTATTGTCCTAATATAGAAGCAGAGGAGGAAGAGTGTACCAAGGTTGCTTAGATGATTTTAGAGCTGCCTGTCCAACAGAATTCTCAAGCTTCAGCACTTCAGATTTGCACAAGAATGTCAGATGTTGCAACTCGTCCTCTCCTCGACCACCATCAAGGCTCAGAATTCCAGATCTTCTGTGTAGCTCATTCCTCCTCCTAGACGTACGCCTGAAATACTAGCCACGATACTTAAACTGTGGAGCTCCAGATCCTTTTCACTGAGGGGAATCACATGTGTTACGCTTACGTCAAGAAAAGGTGTCACAACAATGCTGCCACTGTGTCCACCATGTCTTCCCTTGACAACCCAAAAGACACGCCTCAGTGAGGTTGACCCATTACAGCTAACTAAGTGACCATTCCAGCTACTCTTATGTTGCTGTTGTACATCGGTATCTACACAATCTACCTCAATAGTTTCCCAGTATATGTTGGAGGATACTGCAATAACGCCGCCAAGGGTTCTATGAGTTACCTTCAGAACAAGATCTTTGCCAAGACACTGAACGAGTGGCATGTCCTGAGGACTTGTAAAGGAAGACTCAAGAAACTGAAGCTGCAGATCCTTCAAAGCCAATTTTACAGCAGTATCGTTAGGAAACTTCTCCAACAACCCACCTTCCTGTTAAAGAAACAGTATTCTTCTGGCGTTTGCTTCCTTTAACAATCGAAATCTTTTTCACTGACCTTACCAAAGTAAGAATAGAGGTCCAGAACAAAAAAATAGCTGTTTCACTGAAGCATTTGAAATATATTGCTCACAAGCAACTCCTATACAATACCACCAGGAGGAGGAATTGTGATCAGTGGCTTTCCATTTGCAGATACCATAGCAACTTCTATAGACACGTCTTTTCCTTCAACGCAATTCCATAAACTCATTTCCAGACTTCTAAAGTTCTGTAGAGTTGGGAGATGTTTCCAAAGCCAAACTAAAATGTGAGACTCCACCTGTCCATTTCTTTTGGCTGGCGTCAATAGGCTGTCCCGGCCACAGAGAGAAGCAAGCAAGATCCTTCTCCAGGTTTAGTAGCCTAACTTTAAGGGTAGGTGACTCCGCAAAAGATAAGTTCTCAATGTGAAGCCTTGCCCCAGCGAATACCTTTTTGCTGAAATATCTTCTTTGACTGCTGAAGCTTCCAAGTTACTCATGTCTAATGGAACAGAAACATCTAACTCCTTGAGGGTGAAAAGAAGAGAGTTAACAGTATTACCAGGCAAAACATCACTGGGATTCACAACTATGCCATCGTCCAAAAAAGAAGAAATCCTTAAACATGCTTCTTCCTGGAGATGAACCTGAGAAAGTATATAAGAAGAAACTGGTGAGGAATCTGTTAAAGAAAAAAACATCGATTTGTTTAGCAGCTTTCATAGATGGTTGGACAAGCACAAGGAGATTGCAACCATGAATAATTATGCAAGAAAACTTTAAATTCAAAGCTTTGAATCAACACATGCACAAGAAATTTATATCAATATTATAAAACATTAAGAAGTAGTTCACCTAACCAGCAAATGCATGTGAAACAAATAAAACTTTTTTTTGGGTTCCTCATCCGATATGACAGTGATGACAAATGGTAATAGGATAAATTCTTGAAAGAGCCATCAGAAACAAAGATTTGAGCATGTAGAAGGGTAAGTCACAAGTACACTAGGAAAATTATAATTCTCTGAAGATCATCCTAGTAAACTTGAGACCAGAGAATGATTGGTATGAACAGAGGGAGCAGTTTTTGAACTCTCAAAAAAGGCTATAGACAGATAACTCTAGTCAAGGAGTTAAGTCCGACATATATTCTTTTCTTTTTTTGTAAAAGGGCTTTCAAATTAAAACATAAAACATACAAGGTATGGTTTTGACACCATAAAGTTTTAGAAAGCATAATGAGACTGAAACAATCCTCATATCTAGCTAAGCGATAACTTAGAAAAGAGAAGCTTATGATACACAAGCTTAGTGAAACAAGAAAGGAATATGAAACACTAAGGAGGATAGGATCCACGGCCTCGACGAAAGGAATATGAAACAAGTCCGACATATATTCACCTTAAAATATTCTTACCAATTAAGATCTTAGTCAAATAGTTAGCTGATTCTCCATTCGAAACACAGGCCTGCCAGCATATGTGCATACCAATGTAAGGTTTCAGAGCCATATAATTCACTAAGATGATCAAGAGTAATGAAGTGCACTTAATCCTATGAAACAAATCTATAAGATTTAGTCAAAAAAAAAAAACAAATCTATAAGATAATATTTTTTTTATAAAATCATATGTAAATATATTGTCTCATTATAATTATAAATTAGTAATTTATATATAGGTATATATATTTTATATAGTACAAAGAAAACATTTATATTTTTGTTTTATATTCATAATAAAATATTTTTTTATTTTCTTAACACTTAATATATTTTGATGAGATTTAACAAAATTATATCTAAAACCACATTTAAATTATAGGAATCATAATTTATATACACTAAATATATGATAAAACCAATATGAATAATGAATTTCAAAAATTTAATTAATGTATATACACTAAAATCAAATATTTTTCCTATTTTATAAAAATATATTTTGAAATAATAAAATCTAAAAAAGTGAAACTTTTTATAAATTAATAATTCTATAAATTTATAAAATATCATAATCTCAACATTATTTGATTTAGAGAAACAACAAAGGAAAAAGAAAGAAGAGTCTTTGATTCATCATCTTTGTTTGTTACTTGCAAAAAGTATGAAGACGATGATATCCAATCTGCCCATGGATCTGATGAAGGAGATTCACTCTAGAGTTTCGGTGACATCTATAGGAGCAGTACGATCTACATGCAAAAGCTGGAACCTCGTAACTAAGGATCAAAGGTTTGGTAATAAGCACGTTGACAAAGCAGCAGCATCACAACGAGAAACGGAGGCTCTTGTGATCACGGGAGATTGCAAGGATTATTTGATTAGAGTCAATCTTTATCAACTTCACAGCAAAAACTTTTACCCATCCTTGGAGCGTAAAGGTATACTTATCAACCGAGATCATACAGATCCAATAGTCTCTGCATATCAAGTCTTTTATTGCAATGGTTTACTGTTGTGTCTATGCGAAGAGATCAATCATAGGCTTTTGGTTTGGAACCCGTATTGGGGTACAACAAGATGGATCAAGTCCCCAACAGAAAGTTCTAATGAAATGTTTGCTTTCGGATACCACAAATATTGTGGTAGACACAAAATCTTTAGGTTAAGAAAAGATGTTAATAATATCCACAATGACATAGACATCTACGATTTGAGTTCTGATACATGGAGGACAAGTTATCTACGCTGTGACAGAAGTGTAATCTATACCAAACCTGGCTTGTCTTTGAAGGGAAACACTTACTGGCATGCTAAAGATATCTCGTCAGGAGATGGTTTCTTACAGTGTTTTGATTTTACAAGAGAGTGGTTTGGACCGCGTCTGCCTCTACCATTTGGTTTTACTTATGCATGCAATGTGTCTTTATCTTCGGTTAAAGAAGAAAAGATTGCATTGTTATTAGATCCATGGAATAGATTAGATGAGATTTCTGTCTGGGTTACGAGTAAAATTGGGCCTGGCGCTGTGTCCTGGAGCAACCTCTTCAAAGTTCAAACGTTACCAATCAACCGTGGTTTTCTGTTTGGGAGTTTCTTGATAAACGAGGAGAAGAAGACCATTGTGGTTTTTGATAGATGCAACAGATTTTGCAATACATATCTCATTGATGGGGAGAGTGGACAGTTCAGAAAAGTGGATCTCATTGAGTCTCCAAACTCACGGCTTTACAATCTTGTGGGTTGTTATATTCCAAGCTCTCTGCAAATCTAAGTTAACAGATTAGTGTGACCATTTGCATGTTTCATTCGATTACAAGCCGTATCTCATCTCTTTTCTATGAATACATGATCCTTTATTTTATTATTTAACATTCTCAATCTAGACTTTAAACATTTTCGTTATATGTTTTTGAATGACCTTATCCTCTTGCTTCTTCTACTCTCTTCAAGCTCAGTTAACAGACCTTCATAACTCTAAATGAAAGGTCCATAAAGCATGGGTATTCCTTTTAAGTCTTCTTTTTATATATAACATCAACCTAGGCATAGGTATTGGGTATTCCTTTTCGCCTTTTCGGTCTTCTTTTTTTTAAGTTTTCGTATTTATGAAGTTTAGTTTGGTTCGAATATTGTAACAACATTGGAAATCGTTGTTAGTTACAACACGTTTTTTTTTCTGGGCGGTGAAATGGCCGGTGGAGTTGGACGGTGAGAGAAGACAATGTCAAAAATGGAGGCTTGTGGCTTATTGTCAAAACTTACGTCTCACCAACTTCACAAACTTCTCCTATAAATAACCAAGGTGAAGGTGAAGAGAAAGGCATCCCAGAAATCCAAAAGAAAGAGAGAACAAGAAAGAAGAAGAAGAAACTTCTTCGTGAGAGAAAAAAAAAAAAAAAAAAACTTTTTTTTTTTGGGTGTAAGTTGAGAGCTTGTAAAATTTCCCGGTGATAATAAAAGGATCGGTAACAGGTCCCGGAGACGTAGGCAAAGTTGGCCGAACTCCCTTAACAATTTTGTGTGTTTTCTTCCCGCTCCCGCAAATTCTGATTTTTCCGCAAGGAAATTTGACCCGATATTTCTTAACAACTGATATCAGAGCTACAGTGGGTTACTATTTAAAATAGTGGGTCACTATTTACAATAGTGATTTTGTGAATAGTGGGTTACTGTTCACGAGAATAGTGATTTTGTGAATAGTGATTTTGTGAATAGTGAATTTTGTCGGTAACATCGGTTCATCGACGGAGGTGTTTTAAACACGGTGGTTTCAGAAACGATGGGAGGCGAAGACGGTTCAGCACACGGTATCGGGAAATTTGATGGTACATACTATGCATTTTGGAGAATGCAAATTGAAGATTATCTGTACGGACGGAAGCTTCATCAACCACTGAGCAAGAAGCCTGAGAAGATGGATCAGGCTGAGTGGGAGCTCCTTGACAGACAAGTTCTGGGTGTTATAAGGCTAACACTGTCGAAGAACGTTGCTCACAACGTTGCGAAGGAGAAGACCACTGAAGGGCTCATGAAAGTTCTCTCGGATATGTATGAGAAACCTTCAGCAAATAATAAGGTATTTCTCATGAAGAAGCTCTTTCATTTGAAGATGGAAGAAGGTGGCCTGGTTGCCGCACATGTGAACGAGTTCAACACGATTGTCAACCAACTGTCATCCGTTGAAATCGAGTTTGATGATGAAGTGCGCGCATTGATCCTGTTGGCATCTCTGCCAAATAGTTGGGAGCCGATGAGGGCAGCGGTTAGTAATTCTGTCGGTACTCAGAAACTTAAATTTAATGATGTTAGAGATCGTATCCTTGCTGAGGAAGTTCGAAGGATAGACTCTGGGGAGACATCCACGAGCTCTGCTTTCAACGTAGAAAACAGAGAACGAAACCTAGACAGAAGTAACCGGAGTAAAGGCAGATCGAAGTTAAGGAATGGATGGGGTCAGTCCAAGTTCAGACAGCCTACTGAGTGCTGGAATTGTGGAAAGACAGGCCACATTAAGAAGAATTGCCGGGCACCACCTAAGAAGGAAGACAACAAGGGAGGCGGAGCAAATGCAGTGACACGTGAAATTGCTGATGCATTGGTAGTGTCTGTTGATTCCCCGAGGAAAAGTGAAGCTCGTGATGCAGCTGCAAATACCACCAAGGCGTCAATCTCCTACGTTGATAGCCCTATTGATTCATGGGTTCTTGACTCAGGAGCGTCATTCCACACGACGCCGCACCATAACATTATGGAGAATTATGTTGCGGGAAATTACGGAAAGGTATATCTTGCTGATGGATTACCTTTGGACATAGTTGGTATTGGAGATATCAATTTGAAGATGTCAGATGGACGGGTGTGGAAGATTACGAAGGTCAGACATGTGCCAAAGTTGATGAGAAATCTAATCTCGGTAGGTCAACTTGATGACACGGGGCACGATGTCAACTTTGGTGGTGGAGCCTGGAGAGTCAAGAAAGGTTCCATGGTGGTTGCTAGAGGTCATAAAAGAGGCACTCTCTATATGACGACGAGCTATCAAGACACTGTTGCTGTTGTCGAGGATGCCAAACAAACCAAGTTGTGGCATTGCAGATTAGGGCACATGAGTGAGAAGGGGATGAAACTCATGGTGGCAAATGGTGCTCTTCCAGATCTGAAGACGGTGGATCATCAGATGTGCGAAAGTTGTGTCCTTGGAAAGCAGAAACGAGTTAGTTTCTTGAAAGGAGGAAGAGAGCCAAAGTCTGAGAAGTTAGAGTTGGTGCACACTGACGTGTGGGGACCCGCTCCTATTGCATCGCTGGGAGGTTCGTACTATTATGTGACCTTTATTGATGACTCCACAAGAAAGGTGTGGGTATACTTCATGAAGAACAAATATGAAGTGTTCTCGGTTTTCAAGAGATGGAAAACCATGGTTGAGGTTGAGACAAATCTCAAGTTGAAGTGTCTAAGGTCTGATAATGGTGGTGAGTATATCAGCGGCGAATTCAAAAGATACTGCACTGATAACGGAATCAAGATGGAGAAGACTATTCCTGGAACGCCTCAACAAAATGGAATAGCGGAAAGGATGAACCGAACCTTGAACGAGCGTGCAAGGAGCATGAGATTGCACTGTGGATTGCCAAAGACGTTTTGGGCAGATGCAATCAATACTGCAGCCTACTTAATCAACAGAGGACCGTCTGTGCCATTGGGATTTAAGATCCCTGAAGAAGCTTGGAGTGGAAAGAAAGTAAACCTTTCTTATCTAAAGGTGTTTGGATGCTTAGCTTATGTTCACATTGACGATGCTGCAAGAAGTAAACTTGACTCGAAGTCTAAGAAGTGTTACTTCATCGGTTATGGTGACACGGAGTTTGGTTACCGGTTTTGGGATGATGAAAATAGGAAGATCATCCGCAGCAAGAATGTTGTGTTCAACGAAGAAGCGTTGTATAAGGATAAGCTAAGAGAAGGCTCGGAGAGGAAAGAGCCTGGAGCTGTTGACTTAGATGATATCCTGACACCAGGGTTGCCACAGGATACCCCAACAGCAGAAGAAGAAATCTCTCAAGACGAGAGTGGTGAGGCTGAAGAGAGTGATGATTCTGAAGTGGTCCCATATACACCTATCACGGAGTTACGACGGTCAAGTAGAATCATCAAAAAGCCTGTAAGATTTTCTCCATCGCTTAACTACATTCTGCTCACAGATAGAGGCGAGCCTGAATGTTATGAGGAGGCTATGCAAGTTGATGAGTCGATCGTGGGAGCGGACTTGCATGAGATTAATAGCTTGAAGACGAAACTCTCAGAAGAGCTAGCGATGAAAGACCTTGGAGAAGCAAGGCAGATTTTAGGGATGAGAATCAGTAGACGCAAGGAGAGTCTTAAGCTATCCCAAGAGGAGTATGTGAAGAAAGTCCTCAAGAGGTTTAACATGGATGACGCCAAGCCAGTCAATACTCCGCTGGCAAGTCATTTTCGGTTATCCAGAGATCAGTCTCCAAAGACGGAAGACGAGATGGCATATATGGATAAAGTTCCATATGCTTCTGCTATAGGCAGCCTGATGTACGCGATGATATGTACAAGGCCAGACATTGCACATGCAGTGGGAGTCGTTAGCAGGTTTATGAGCAATCCAGGAAAGGAACACTGGGAAGCTGTCAAGTGGATTTTCAGATACATGAAAGGAAATCCAAGCCTTTCACTATGTTTCACGAAGTCTGAGACGGGATTGCAGGGATATGTTGATGCTGACAATGGAGGTGACATTGACAGCACGAAGAGCACAACTGGATATGTCTACACTTTTGGCGGTACTGCAATTTGTTGGGTTTCAAAGTTGCAGAAAATTGTATCTCTATCAAGCTGTGAAGCTGAGTATGTTGCGGTGACGGAGGCAACAAAAGAGATGATATGGCTACAATCTTTTCTAGAGGAGTTAGGCCATGACCAAGGGAAAAGTGTATTGTACTGCGATAGTAAAAGCGCCATCGACTTGGCAAAGAATCCAGTTTACCATGCTCGGACGAAACACATACATCGTCGGTATCATTTCATCAGATCAGCGTTAGAAGATGAAATGTTGGTGCTTGAGAAGATCCCAGGAAGTAAGAATCCGGCAGACATGCTAACGAAGGTTGTGCCGCGCGATAAGCTGAGGTTATGTGCAACCTCAGTTGGCTTGTCGGAGTAACAAGCTGGGAAGACCTGCTACATTGATCAAGGTGTGAAGACAGATTGAAATCAGTCTTCAAGTTGGAGATTGTTAGTTACAACACGTTTTTTTTTCTGGGCGGTGAAATGGCCGGTGGAGTTGGACGGTGAGAGAAGACAATGTCAAAAATGGAGGCTTGTGGCTTATTGTCAAAACTTACGTCTCACCAACTTCACAAACTTCTCCTATAAATAACCAAGGTGAAGGTGAAGAGAAAGGCATCCCAGAAATCCAAAAGAAAGAGAGAACAAGAAAGAAGAAGAAGAAACTTCTTCGTGAGAGAAAAAAAAAAAAAAAATTTTTTTTTTCGGGTGTAAGTTGAGAGCTTGTAAAATTTTCCGGTGATAATAAAAGGATCGGTAGCAGGTCCCGGAGACGTAGGCAAAGTTGGCCGAACTCCGTTAACAATTTTGTGTGTTTTCTTCCCGCTCCCGCAAATTCTGATTTTTCCGCAAAGAAATTTGACCCGATATTTCCTAACAATCGTTTACGATCCAATCTGATTTGATGCGGTTGGAGTAATTTCATATCACCATACATTGTACAAATATAATAAAAACGCTATAAATTAATATTCAATAAATTAATATATACCACAAATTAATTAAAAAAAATTCCAGTTTCAAGTTGATCAAGATTAAAATTTAACACAAACTGATAAGATAATAAGATACTAACTTTTTAGAAATCATGTATAAACATATGGTCTTATTAAAATTATAAATTAATAATTTATATGTAATACATTTTATATAGTATGAAAAAACAATTATATTGTTTATTTTATATTCATAATGGACTTATCTTTATATTTTCTTAACGTTTAATATATTTTAGTAAGATTTAGTAAAATTATATTTTAAACTATATTTAAATTCTATGAAACATGTTTTATACATAAAATAATATAATAAAATTAATATGAATGATGAATTTCAAAAAATCAATTAATGTATATACACTAAATCAAATAGTTTTTATTTTAGAATATATATATATATATATATATATCTTCAAATAAATAAAAAATCTAAAAATACTTTTTTGTAAATTAATAACTTTATCAATTAATAAAACATTATAATCTCAGCATTATTAATTTACAGAGATTTTATTTCTTTTATTATTATCATCGCTCCTAAATGAAAATGGCCCTTGTTATTATCTTTTATGTGCCTTAAATAACAACCTCGTTTCTAGGGAAGAAAAGAGCCAACGACAGAGGAAAAAGGAAAGAACTAGAGTCTTTGATTCATCTATCTTTGTTTTTCACTGAAGACAATGACGATATCCAATCTTTCCATGCACTTGCTAGAGGAGATTCTCTCTAGGGTTTCAGTGAAATATGTGGGAGCAGTGCGATCTACTTGCAAAAAATGGAACATTTTATCTAAAGATGAGAGATTTGACAAGAAGCACATCGAAAAAGCAGGACAACGAGAAAAGAAGGAGGTTCTTGTGATCATAGGAGAGTGCCCGGATCATTTTATCAACGTCTGTCTCTACGACTTTCACAACAAAACCTTTGATCCATCCATAAACAGAAAAGGTATACTTATTACTCGAGAAAACTCAGATCAACTACTGAAGAAAACCTTTTATTGCAAAGGTTTACTACTATGTCTATGGAGTAACGCCAAACATAGGCTTTCGATTTGGAACCCGTATTGGGGTAAAACAAGATGGATCAACTGCCCAATAAAATGTTGGTATGATTTTTTTGCTTTTGGATATGACAAATCATGTTGTACCCACAAAATCCTTAGGTTAAGCAGTGATCACTCTTCTATCAAATTCTACACAAATCATGTGATTCATGGAAGACTTTTCCGGATGCATCTTATGACAACATTGTATAGAGTGTATTGAACCTGGCTTGTCTTTAGAGGGAAACACTTACTGGCATGACGAGTCAGGAGATGATTTCTTACCGTATTTTGATTTTACGAGAGAGAGGTTTGGAACGCTGCATGTACCATCATCTCAAATATATTATGAAAAATGTGATGTGTCTCTATCTTCGGTTAAAGAAGAGAAGCTTGCAGCATTGTTAGCGAAGCGCTGTGGTGGATTTGAGATGGCTGTCTGGGTTACGGATAAGATTGAGTCTGACGATGTGTCGTGGAGCTTGTTCTTCAAAATTGAAACGTTGCAACTCAATTGTGATCAGATCATCTGTTTGAAAATTTCTTGATTGGCGAGGAGAAGAAGACCGTTGTGGTTTATGATGATTACAAGTTATGTTGCAATACAAGTTCATATATCATTGATGGGGAGAGTGGTCATTTCAGAAAAGTGGATCTCATTGGATGTCCATATTCACTGGTTTCAATCTTGTGGCCACTTATGTTCCAAGCTCTGTGCGCATCTAAGTTTACAGTTTAGTGATTTGTCCATTTACATGTTTCTTTCAAACAATATTAAATTACAAGCTACATCTCATCTCTCTTCTATGAATAGATGATCATATATGTTTGTTATATAACATTCCTCAGTCTAGACTTTGACATCTTCATTATATGTTTTTGAATGACTTTATCCTCTTGCTTACTTTTCCGCCCGGGATATCTACTCTCTTCAATGTGTTTTGTGTTCTTGTTCAGTTCTCACTTTCTTTATAACTAAATTAAGAGCGAACCTTGAGACACAAACTTGAAAGACGTCATTGTATTGTTGTCAATTAACATATCGCGCATTTTAAGATTTGAGATCTGCACACTCCCACTCAGCAAAAGGATGGATGAGTGATCGGCATAAACAACCCAATGAAAATATTCCAGGCAAGCCCGCGACATGCCACGAACTGGTTATGTGTTCAAACTTTTCAGTTTAGAAGTGAATAAAAAAACAACAAAATTATGTGTTAACTTAGATTTGCTTGCATATATCACTGGGAAGAGGTTGTTTGTTTAGTGTCCAAAGGGTATTGTGTTCTTGTTCAGTTTTCACTTCCCCTATAACCATTTAAGAGATTAGCTAGTGATTCTTTCAAACAAGAATAAATGAGAAGATGTATCTCATTTATCTTCTAGGAATATATATATATGATCATGTCTACTTCCACTATCTTCTAACTCAATTTCTTTGTTATATAATATCAACTTAAGCATGGGTATTCTTCCTTTTCTATCTTCTTTTAGCTTATGGTATATGAATAGAGTTTAAGTTTGGGTTTAGGGTTTAGAGTTTGTATTAGGATTTAGAGTTTAAGTTTGGGTTTAGGGTTTAGAGTTTGTATTAGGATTTAGGGTTTAATTTTAGAGTTTAGCTAACGGTGTTAACGTCGACATCGTTCAGCTATTTTTTATTTAAATATATTTTGTCATTAATGTTACATTGCATTTTGATTAGTGATAAGAGGTGAAGTGAATTATACCGTTCACCCAAGATCAACGTTGTTCAAATTCATATAGTAATAATTATCGCAAATATAAAATAAAACAAGTTAAAATAGTCAAAGACTTCTTTTTTTTTAACGTCAAAAGGCATGAAGGCCAAGTTACAGAGTATCAAACCAAATTCAAAACAATAACTCCAAAAAAGGAGATTCTATCAATGACTCAAGCTTAATGTAAAGATCTATGACTATGAGTCATTGACAGGAATTTCGAAACATATCCAGTCAGAGCATCATTATTGGGGTTTCTCTTAAGGGTTTTTAAAGTTAATGGGTAATTAATTAAATAAAAATAAAAATAATTAGGGTGTAATCGATCCCAAATCTGTGACTTCCGAAACGGTAATGGGAGGGTTTTTAAAGACATGTGTTGCTTGGAGAGTTAATATTTTCTTCCTCACATTATTTTCATATTTCTTTCTTGTGTTCTCCACCTCTCTCTTCATCTTGATGTTTCAGAGTTCCAACAAGCCTAGGCAAACAGAACTTCACAAGTGGATCTCACGTATTCTACCCATATCCCTATAAATATCGCCAATATGATAGATGCTCGGACTAGAATTCGTGATAGATAAATGCATAAACAACTCAAATCTGATTTGGTTGAACATTTATGGAATAAATTTGGACATGTTCAAGATAACAACTAAGCTCGGATGTTTCTTTCAAATTTTTCTCGTTTCTTTTATTAGTCCTTGTTTTGTGTTTTTATTTTAAAATGTATGTTTAAAATGTTATCTTTATTATGTTTTATTTAATAAATAAAGTTTAGTTAATTTTTTCTTAAAAAATCCAGATTAAGAAACCACCTTTGGAGGCATAAAATCGGAGAGTTTCTGAACGAGATTTTTTACACCATTAAAGTACAATTAAATCATTAAATAATGTTTAAGAAACACAAATGTGTTTCTTGCAATAATGGTGCTCTCATGAAGCCAATCAAGACTAACCAAGAGCTCTTGGCCTAGTGATAAAGAAACTTCAGCTAGAGTGTCCGTTCTGGGTTTGAGTCGCCTTGGCCACCTTGCCGTCTATAATCGTGCGTGCCCGAATTGAAAGGCTTTGTGGGAATTAGTCTGGGCTTACCGCCTGGGATCCCCACGGTTAAAAAGAAAAAAAAAAAAAGAAGCAAGACTGCAATCTGGTTCGATAATGCAGATTCAGCTTCAAAAGCGACCATTCGAAAATCATCACAGAGGACTGTAACTCGTTTAGATTCTGTTCCAGTCACAATCTCCTGGTATTGAAAATCTTTCAAACTCTGTAGGACCCATGTTATAGACCTTAGCTCCGCCATAAACTTGTTTAGTGAACTTGTGAAGTAATCCAAATATAAAATCTTCATTTGATCGTTATCATTGGGCCTGAATAAAAATAAAAATAAAAAAGGTCCAATAACAATGATCTTCCTCGGAGTTGAGTTATAGACGTTAAACATTCATTAGGGAACTAGGGTTTCACAGCCTCTCGGTAATAAAAAAAAAAGTCTTCAAAGATTGATCTAAACTTATTTGTGTTCGTCCATCTTTTTGAAACTTGAGACAATATGAAGACGATGTTGATATCCGATCTTCCTGTGGACTTGCTAGAGGAGATTCTCTCTAGGGTTCCAATGAAATCTATAGGAGCCGTGCGATCTACTTGTAAAAACTGGAACGTTTTATCTAAAGATCAAAGATTTGCCAATAAGCACATTGAAAAAGCAGCAGCATCACAACAAGAAAAGGATATTCTTGTGATCACGGTGAATTATCATTGGATCAACGTCAATATCTACGACTTTCACAACAAAACCTTTGATCGATCCATAAACCGTAAAGGTATACTTATTAATCAACAAAACACAGATCTTGAAGTCCTGATTAGAGTCTTTTATTGCAACGGTTTACTTCTGTGGCTATGTGGACTTATCAAACGTAGGCTTTTGGTTTGGAACCCGTATTGGGGTACAAGAAGATGGATCAAAAACCGAACGGAACGTCGTTTTGAAATGTTTGCTTTTGGATACGACAAATCATGTAGTACCCACAAAATCTTTAGGTTAAGCAGTGATGGTAATATAGTCATCCACATAGACATCTACGACTTGAGTTCTGATTCTTGGAAGACTCCTGATGTAGCTTTTCACAGCAATGTAATAAAGTATACTGAAGCTAGCTTGTCTTTGAAGGGAAACACTTGCTGGCATGCTTATGATAAAGAATCAGGAGATTGTTTCTTACACTGTTTTGATTTTACCAGAGAGAGGTTTGGACCGCGTCTACCTTTGCCATATGACCTGAACAATAGAGGCTATGTGTCTCTATCTTCGGTTAAAGAAGAGAAGCTTGCGTTGTTGTTAAAACAATGGGGTAGAATATTTGAGATTGATGTTTGGGTTACGGATAAGATTGAGCCTGACGCTGTGTCCTGGAGCAAGTTGTTCAAATTTGAAACGTTGCAATTACTACATCATGGTTTTGTGTTTGAGAGTTTCTTGATTGACGAGGAGAAGAAGACCGTTGTGGTTTTTGATAGTTTCGACAGATGTTACACAAAAATTACATATATCATTGATGGGGAGAGTGGTGATGTTGGGTCCCTCCTAGATGGAGAGAACCAAGTGGGTTGAGACACAATTATTCTCACACCCTTATATTATTAGTTTGTCCCCTCCTTTGCACTGTAGACACAATAATAGAGTTGAAGAGAGAGAGACAAAAGAGAGAGAAAGGAGAGAAAGAAGGTGATTTTCGTCAGGCTACTTCGAGACTGGTTTTGGAGGATCAAACGGAACTTGATCGAGCTGATATTTCGTGGGAAGCTTCTTCAGTCAGTGGGTTAAAGGTTCACCAAAGGGATTTGGATTTCAACGGTTGGATCTTCTGTTGTCTGGGTTTTAGTGAAGCTGGTCGTCACAGTTCTTCAGCTGGGCAGTCTTGGGTGTTTGGTAAATCCGACGGTGAGATCTTCTCTGATTGAGCTGAAATTTGGCAGGGTTGTTGTTGACTTGTTTATCTTGGATTTGTACGGTGGGATTAGTCTCTGGTTGCCGGAATCCTTGTGAGCTGAGGTCGTTTGGTTGCTGCCGGTTTTGAAGCTTTGTGTTGCTCCCTTGTTGTTGTTGCTCTCTTGTTGTTGAGATAGCTCTTTGTAGCTAGACTCTCTGTTCTGTTCAGGCTGTTGAACAGGGAGGACGTGGTTGTACTCATACCATTTATATAGTGGATTTTTGAGTGGACTACGGTCCCGTGGTTTTTCCTTCTCACATCGAGGAGGTTTTCCACGTAAAAATTGTGCGTCTCATTACGTTATCGCTTATACTACATTCTGCAATTGTCGAAGTATTCTCCTCACAGGTTCACACAAGGTCAGGGGAACACAACCATAATATTCCGCTGCGTCGTGGGTGACTTTCCCCAACAGAGTGGTATCAGAGCTTCTGGTTTTTAGAGCTTTGGTTTGATAACTTGGGTTATTATTTGCTTGTGTGAAAGATGGAAAATATGGGCAGGATGATAAGCTTGAATGGTGCTAACTATCATCTATGGAAGGGCAAGATGGAGGATTTGCTCTTTGTTAAAGAATTCCATGTTCCAGTCTTCGAGGAGAAGAAACCTGAAAAGAAGACGGATGAAGAGTGGAAGTTGCTGCATCGCCAAGTGTGTGGGTTGATAAGGCAGTGGGTAGATGATAATGTGTTGCATCATATTGAGACTGAGATTGATGCTCGTTCTTTGTGGTTGAAGCTGGAGCAGTTGTATGCTAGGAAGACCGGAAATAACAAGATGTACATGATCAAGAAATTGATTGAGCTGAGGTATCAGGAGGGGACTCCAATGACGGATCACTTAAATGTGTTTCAGGGATTGCTCAACAAGTTATCTGACATGGGAATCAAGTTTGATGATGAGATTCACGGTCTGTGACTTCTTGGTACTTTACCGGATTCTTGGGAGGTTTTCAGGATGTCTCTTTGTAACTCCGCGTCAGAAGGTGTTATTTCGATGGATTCAGTGAAGAACAGTGTTCTTAATGAGGAAACAAGAAGACAGTCGAATGCTAGTACTTCGCGTTCAGATGTCTTTGTGACTGAGTCAAGGGGGAGAAGTTCACATAGAGATACCAAGAGAGACAAGAACAGGAGCAGGAGCAAGTCTAATAGATTTGCAAATATGGAGTGCTATTTCTGTCATAAGAAAGGGCACATGAAGAAGGACTGCTGGAAGTTGAAAAACAAACAGCAAGGTAATCAAGAAGAAAAAGTGGATCGGGTGACCATCACCGAAGATCAGTTTCTCATTCTTCTTGAGGGTGATGCCATTAATGTCGCATGCCAAGACACCAGTTGGGTGATTGATAGTGGAGCTACTACTCATGCTACATCACATCGGGATTTGTTTTCTACCTATACTCCGGGTAATTATGGTTCCGTGAAGATGGGGAATGATGGTTTGGCTCAGGTTGTTGGCATTGGTGATGTTTACTTGGAGAATAGTCTTGGTACTAGGCTGGTGCTTAAGGATGTTAAGCATGTCCCAGATATTCGGATGAATCTGATATCAACGGGAAGACTTGATGATGAGGGTTATTTCAGTTTGCACGGTGGTGGTAAATGGAAGCTCTCTCGTGGTTCTTTGACTGTGGCTCGAGGTGAGAAGTCTTCATCTTTCTATTGGATGCAGGCTAAAGTCTCCAAAGATGTTGTTAATGCGGTGGAGAATGATAATGCCATGGAGTTATGGCATAAGAGACTCGGTCACATAAGTGAGAAGGGAATGGCTGTGTTGTCTAAGAATGAGGTGATTCCAGGAATCTCTGGTTTGCACCTGCAGAAGTGTTCGCATTGTTTGGCGGGAAAACAACACAGAGTATCTTTCAAGTCTTCTGCGCCTTCTAGGAAACCCGAGGTACTGGATTTGGTGCATTCAGATGTGTGTGGTCCAATGAAGACAAGATCTCTTGGCGGCGCATCATATTTTGTGACTTTCATTGATGATCATTCAAGAAAGTTGTGGGTTTTTCCTATGAGGACGAAGGATCAGGTGCTGGGATATTTCAAGCATTTTGTGGCATTGGTTGAGAGACAAACGGGGAAGAAGCTGAAGTGTATCCGCAGTGATAATGGTGGAGAGTATTCTGGACCATTTGATGCTTATTGCAAAGAGCATGGAATAAGACATCAGTTCACGCCACCAAAGACTCCACAATTAAATGGATTGGCTGAAAGGATGAACAGAACGATTGTTGAGAGGATGAGATGTTTGATTTCACAGTCAGGCTTATCGATGACTTTCTGGGGAGAAGCTTTGAGCACGGTGGTTCATGTGCTGAATTTGTCACCGAGTGCTCCATTGGATAATGATATTCCAGAGAGGATTTGGACCGGTAAAGATGTTTCTTATGGTCATTTGAGGGTCTTTGGGTGTAAGGCATTTGTTCATATTCCCAAGGATGAGAGATCGAAGCTTGAGATGAAGTCAAGGCAGTGTGTGTTCATTGGTTATGGTCAGGATGAGTTCGGGTACAGATTTTATGACCCCGTTGAGAAGAAGCTCGTAAGGAGCAGAGATGTTGTGTTCATGGAAGATCAAACGATTAAGGACATTGACAAGTCCAACATTCCAACTCAGGTTTATGAAGGTTTGATCGATACAGAGGCTACTCCTTCTACATCGGTCCACGGTGAGGTTGAGGTTGAGGTTCAGGATGATACACCCAGTGCAGAAGCTCCCGCACATGAAGATGGCAGTGGTGATCATGGTGACGATCATGGTGAGACACCAGCTGCTGAGAACCAACCTACTGTTGTTAGAAGATCCGAGAGAGGTCTTAAACCGTCGACAAGGTATGATCCTAGTGAGTATGTGATGCTTACTGATGGGGGAGAGCCTGAAAGCTATGATGAAGCTTTGGAGGATGAACACAAGGATATGTGGTTTGGCGCCATGGATGAGGAGATGGATTCTTTTGAGGAGAATCATACATTTGAGTTGGTGGAGTTGCCTAAAGGCAAGAAGACTTTGCTTAATAAATGGGTGTATAGAATTAAGCATGAAGATACCGGTTTGCCACCTCGATACAAGGCTAGATTGGTTGTGAAAGGATACAGCCAAAAGAAGGGGATTGATTATGATGAAATTTTTTCTCCTGTTGTGAAGATGTCATCCATTCGGGTTGTGCTTGGATTGGCAGCAAGTCTTGATCTAGAGGTTGAGCAAATGGATGTGAAGACTGCTTTCCTTCATGGTGATTTGGAGGAAGAGATCTACATGGAACAACCAGAAGGCTATGTGAAAAAGGGCAAGGAAAATTTGGTTTGCCGCTTGAAGAAAAGCCTTTATGGATTGAAGCAAGCACCGAGGCAGTGGTACATGAAGTTCAAGTCTGTTATGGGGGAGCATGGTTATGCAGAGACTGATTCAGACCATTGTGTATTTGTGAAGGTGTTTGGAGATGATGATTTTATCATCTTGTTGCTGTATGTCGATGATATGTTGATTGTGGGCAGGAACATGGACAGAATTAAAGAGCTAAAAGAGCAACTAAGCATGTCCTTTGCCATGAAAGATATGGGTCCAGCGAAACAGATTCTTGGTATGAGAATTGTTCGAGATAGAGGTGAGAAGCTGATTCACTTGTCTCAGGAGAAGTACATTGAAAAAGTACTTAAACGGTTTCACATGGACAAGTCTAAAGTGTTGAGTACTCCTCTTGCTCCACACTTAAGACTGAGCAGTCAACAAAGTCCGAAGACATATGCGGAGAAGGAAGATATGGCGAGAGTTCCATATGCTTCTGCAGTGGGTAGTTTGATGTATGCCATGGTCTGTACAAGACCGGATTTAGCCTACGCCGTTGGAGTTGTCAGCAGGTTTCTCTCAAATCCAGGAAGAGAACATTGGAATGCTGTGAAGTGGATTTTGAGATATCTCCGAGGGACTTCTGACTTGAAGATTACATTTGGAGGTAAGAAGCCATTGCTTGTCAGTTACACTGATTCTGACATGTCAGGAGATGCTGATTCTAGCAAGTCTACTTCGGGTTACTTGGTAACGTTTGCGGGTGGAGCTGTGGCATGGCAGTCAAGGTTGCAAAAGTGTGTTGCACTATCTACCACTGAGGCAGAGTTCATTGCTGCAACTGAAGCTTGTAAAGAGTTGTTGTGGATGAAGAACTTCTGTGAAGAGATCGGTTTCAAGCAAGAAAAGTATGTGTTGCTTTGTGATAGTCAAAGTGCCATTTGCCTCGGGAAGAATTCTACATTTCATTCGAAGTCGAAACACATTCAGAGGAGGTATCATTGGATACGTGATGTGGTTGCTTCTAAGGAAGTGGAACTTGAGAAAGTTCATACGGATGATAATGGAGCTGATATGATGACGAAGTCATTGCCGAGGGGAAAGCTTGAGGTATGCCGAGAGATAGCCGGAATGGCTGTTTCTTCCATCTAGTCGGAGGGGGAGTTTGTTGGGTCCCTCCTAGATGGAGAGAACCAAGTGGGTTGAGACACAATTATTCTCACACCCTTATATTATTAGTTTGTCCCCTCCTTTGCACTGTAGACACAATAATAGAGTTGAAGAGAGAGAGACAAAAGAGAGAGAAAGGAGAGAAAGAAGGTGATTTTCGTCAGGCTACTTCGAGACTGGTTTTGGAGGATCAAACGGAACTTGATCGAGCTGATATTTCGTGGGAAGCTTCTTCAGTCAGTGGGTTAAAGGTTCACCAAAGGGATTTGGATTTCAACGGTTGGATCTTCTGTTGTCTGGGTTTTAGTGAAGCTGGTCGTCACAGTTCTTCAGCTGGGCAGTCTTGGGTGTTTGGTAAATCCGACGGTGAGATCTTCTCTGATTGAGCTGAAATTTGGCAGGGTTGTTGTTGACTTGTTTATCTTGGATTTGTACGGTGGGATTAGTCTCTGGTTGCCGGAATCCTTGTGAGCTGAGGTCGTTTGGTTGCTGCCGGTTTTGAAGCTTTGTGTTGCTCCCTTGTTGTTGTTGCTCTCTTGTTGTTGAGATAGCTCTTTGTAGCTAGACTCTCTGTTCTGTTCAGGCTGTTGAACAGGGAGGACGTGGTTGTACTCATACCATTTATATAGTGGATTTTTGAGTGGACTACGGTCCCGTGGTTTTTCCTTCTCACATCGAGGAGGTTTTCCACGTAAAAATTGTGCGTCTCATTACGTTATCGCTTATACTACATTCTGCAATTGTCGAAGTATTCTCCTCACAGGTTCACACAAGGTCAGGGGAACACAACCATAATATTCCGCTGCGTCGTGGGTGACTTTCCCCAACAGGTGATTTCAGAGAAGTGGAGAGAATAGGTTCTCAATACACAAAACTTTTCAATCTTGTGGACGGTTTTGTTCCAAGCTCTGTGCAAATCTAAGTTAGCCCATCTCTGTCCTTTATGATCATGGATTCTTCATGTACTCTCTTGAAACTCAATTGGTTTGTTATTTAACATCCTCAAACTAGACTTTGACATATTCATTATATGTTTTTGAATGACCCTATTCTCTTGCTTCTTTTTTTCGCCCCAGAGTTCTACTCTCTTCAAACTCAATTAGCAGATCTTCAGAGCGTTAAATGAAATGTACATAAGTCATTGCTTCCATATATCACTGCGAAGAGGTTGTTTGATCAGTGTCCCGTGTGTAGTTTGTTCTTGTTCAGTTTTCACTTTCCCTATATTTAAGAGCGAATCTCTTTAAAGTGTAATTTTTCTTTTGTCAAGAAACAGAACTTCCTTCAACCTAATTGCAAATCCAAGAACTTTGCCTTGAGAGAATAAGGTAAGGAAACAACCTTGGGACAATGATAAATATACAAACTGAAAGACATCATTGTATATTTGTCATTATGTATGATTTCGATCTACAACCACAGCAGGACTCAGATTGGACCGTTGCACCTTCGGCCTATTATGGGGTTTTTTTTTGTAACAGTGGCCTATTATGTTTCGGTTTTTAGTGGTTTAGTTCTGGAAATTTAGAAACCATTCATGTATTTATAAAGTTTGGTTTGCTTTCAATTGGTTATTTTAGTTTTTGATTCAGTTCGATAGTAAAATTGAGAATCGGCTAATATCCAAAAATAATTGGTCCAATTATGTTATGGTTCAATTCTGGTTTTTGGGTAATTTTAGATTTATAGAAAACATTTTGGATAATCTGGGATTTTCAGTTTAAATATATCGTGTAATTCAGGTTGTTCGGATAAATTTTGAAAATTATGGTAATGTGGTTTTGGGTAATTATGTTTACAATAATATTTTTAGGATTTTATATATATAAATTAAATATAATTAATATTTGTAGGTATTTAATTTGTATTTTAAAAATTCAAATATCCATTTGATTCTCGGTTTAATGTCAATTTTTCGTTTCCAAAAATATATGATCTCCTCGCTTATTTATTAAATTCGGTTCAATTTTAGTTTTGGTCTTTTTCAGTTAGGTATAGTTCGGTTCTTTGGTTTCGAATAGAAATTAATATTTTAAAAATTATTTAATTCCAAAAAAAAATCTGCATTTGGAAAACACATGTCAAAATCTTGTGTCCGTTTAAAGCTCGTTAAATCATGGCAGTTTGTTCAGATTCAAAATCTATTTCTACAAAAAAAATGAGACAAAGCATCATTTAGCCAAAGGAACAAAAAAATTGGAAAAAGAAAATGGGATTTGCTACTGTTTATTAAACGGAGACGCCCCACTATTCATTTAGTTTTGTAAGACCACCTCCAATGTATTTTCTTATTTATATCTACAAAATAGAGTAATTCTAAAATATAGATGTGTTTCTCTTCAATGTATTCCTCTATTTTTGTCTCTAAAACGTCTTAAGAGAATCTATTTTTATTTTACAACAACTACCTTTTATTTTTGAAAGTTGCAAGCTAACCATATTTAGTTTTAATGTTTACAAAATATTCACAAAATTATGACTTTTTAAATTAAAGTTTCACTAAAAGATTTTTAAGTAAATAACAAGTGTGGTTCTATGTTTATAAAAACTGTATCTTCTATTAAAACAATTGTTGTAGTTATAATTATAAAAAAAAAGGTCAATTGATTGTTTCAAAAAAAAAGTATAACTCTATAATAGAGGAATGCTATTTTTCCTCTATAAATAGAGGTAAAACTAGCAACCTATGTTTTTTTTTTTGTCGACTTTGATTTTATTAAAGTCCAAAGACAGATTACAAATGAGATCTTAGAGCCCATTCCCCAAACATTACAACTCAGATTTAAAGATAAAGCCCATTAAACTTAGACCCAATCTACTGGTCCAAGCTTATCTTCGAGAAACAACTATGCGCCACGCGTCAGGATCAAGTACACGCATCATCTTGCATGTAGCTTCAGCACCGCTTCACGCGCTCTGTACGCGCCACCGCACAGACTGAGGAACTTGTGTCACAACGTTATCAACAGACCATGATTTGCAAAGCCTCGTTGCCGGACCTCAAGATCATCACTTGTATAAGCTTCCCAACCGATATCACCTTCCTCCAAGTATCGTCCCGTTTTCTAACTTCCATGAAAGCGCAGTTCCTTCTTCAGTAGAGACAAACTGAAGATATTAGACCGCCTCAACTAAGGATTGACGGAAAGAGAACCACGATATTACTCCATGAGAGAAGAGAAAAATTGAGAAGAAGAAATTGAAGGATAGGGATGGAGATTCAGAAACACGGTGGGTTGCTAATCCGATCAAAAAGATCAGAACTCAAAAGTCGCCTACACGAATTTATTAATCAACATAAATCGGAGAGAACAAAAATAAAACTGAAAACCATCGGCTCCGATTTAAGTTGAAGATTACACAACAAAAAAGAAATCGCCTAAGCGAAAGACAAAATCGATCTATTGATTGAAAAGTATTTACAACTAAAAAGATAAACTCTCAAAACTCTCTGAAAGATTTAGATTGTGTTAAGAGAGTTTGAGAGAGAGTTTCTCTCTCTAATAATTTATTAATCAACTAAAAAAAAAAAAACTAGCAACCTATGTTAGAGGTGAATATAGCAATGTATTGAGCACTTTTTCTCTACTATAGCATTTAGAGGTGAATATAGGGGATAAACCAAGATCATTTAAGCCCGTTATTCTAAAATCTAATTAATACTCCCTCAAAATTTTAAAAATTGATATTTATGATTTGCACACATCACTACTATAATAAAAAGGGGATATGAGCTCCATTTAGGCTATCCCCATCAGCATAAAAAATCAACCAATAAAGTGATGCCATTTAAATTCTTACTTTTGCTTATCAACAAAAACTCAAAAAAACTCTACATATCAAGCATTATCGTTAAACATTTTCCTCTTTAATTTACTTGGCCTTCTTCTTTAATTTAGTACCTAATTCTAATAAACTTAATTCTTAACGCCATTAAATTAGCCAATCCTAACCCTCTATCTAACGCCGCTTCGTCTTCATCCTTTTCCTTCTAATCGAAGCTAAGCTATTGTTACTTTCTCTTCAGATTCTTCCATTTAACGTCTCGCTCCCACAGATTTTTCCATTTAACGTCTCACTCACACAACCCTTAATCATAAATCATCAGCTTAACTTCAACAGTCCCACGCCATGAACTGGATTCCCACGCCATGAACTCGATTCCCTATATATATGATCTTTTTCTTTCCTCGATTTTCACCTTCACCAAACTCAGGAAAACCAAATAATCACAACATCAATGGCTATCTCTCCAGATCACGCCATATTCGTTTCTGTAACCATGCCGTCTAGGAACAGCTCCACCACCTCTATGTGGCTCTGCGATGTTACTTAGGTTAAAAGATCCTTTTCAAATTCTTAGTTTTCAGATTTCTCTCATCTTGATAATTCGTTAATTTGATTCCATGTATTGATGCAGCTCAATCACGAAGAAGCTTAGGTCAATTATGTTTTGCTCTTCTTTTCTCTCCATTTTCAGAACCTCTCAATTTAGGAAAAAAAACACACTAAATGATACTTGATACTTGATGGTGTGACGTAGTTGGAGTATGAGTGTCTGCAAGATATATATCAAGTTGATGTCTACGACAAGGTGAATATGAGAAAATTTGGTGTGGAGATGTTGAGCTATAAATTATGTCAACAGGATAGGGTATTTTCCACCTTCTTCGAAACTGATTTGGCTGTGGTTTTAATGTGTTATCTTATATACTTGGAAATACAGGGAAAACAAGACGTCAGTTCTCATAATTATCACGCCAGCTGGAAAGGAGTCTTCTGCGGTTTCATGGAAGAGAAAATGTCTCACAGATATGATGAAATGATAATCCCGAACAAGTAAGCTATCTTTTTGTTACCTTCGATTACATTCATTTGCAGAGTTCCTTCATCTGTGCAAGTGCGTAATATTTTTAAAGGAAATGCTAGGGGACTCAAGTACGTTGGTTGAAAAACAGAGAAAGGTTCCTCATATTGACTTCATTATTGAGACAAGTCTCAAACGTTTGGTCGATCCATTAGACTCTTTGAATCCTTGTAAGTCAAACTTCATAATTCGTTGTACCTTTATTTCAGATTGTACCTTATTGTGTGCTGATTTTTATAATTTTATCACCGGTGCTGACCATAATGAGCATTAGAATATTATTTCCACAAATAGTCAACTAATGAGTTTATGGTTATTGTAATGAATAATGAGTTTTTAATCTTTGATTTTCCTAAATTTTCATAGTCTGGACAATACTTCATTTCAAAAATGATTTACTGGATTATTAAATCACTTACTTTAGGTATATTTACTTTATAATTTTATGTTTACTTTGGTATTTTTTTAATTAGTTTATGCATTTTTATGTAAAATTGTTAATTAATCTCTTATGGAATCTTATTCTTCTCATGTTATTGTATTATTTTTACATATTCAAGTATGAAATAGAAACATTCAAGATATAAAGGAATATCTTATAAATAAATAAATAAAATTCAACTCCAACTAATTTCTGTAATCATATTTACCTTCCGCAACACAATTAGATGAATATATAATAATACACAATAAATAAATAAAATGAAACTAAACCAAAATAATCAAGATGGTAAGGATAAAAGGTTACTAGGAAAACATAATAAATACATTAAAGATAAAAGATGATTAAGAAAATATAATCAAGACATCAAGGATAAAAGATTATTAAGAAAACTTAGTTTTTTTTTAAAACACAACTTATATCAATACCATAAAAAGATTTCACCTTCTACAAGACTTTATTTTGCTAATAAATCAGCATCAGTGTTCTTCTCTCTAGAGATCCAGTGAAAAGAAATAACATCATAAAGAAAGGATATATCAACAATGTCGGACACAATTCCATACAGCTCCAGTGGAACTTCCACACCGTTGAGGGCTTTAATCAGCTGAGCAGAGTCCCATTCACAAACCAGCCTCTTCAGTCCCAGATTTTTACTCACTGCAATCGCTTTTCTCATTGCCATTCCTTCGGCTGTGAGGGCCGAACCAACATACCAAACTGCCATGGAACCGGAGGAGTGTCCCAATCCATGTTTTAAGCTCCATCCCAAACCTGCCATGTGGTTGGTTGCTCTCCACGGTGATTCAGAATGTAGGAGGGCACAGTTCTCAGGATGATTTGCTCGAGTTGGCGCTTTTGATTGCAGTTTGGTGAGTTTGTCTTGACTTCCGTTCCGTTCTTTAGTGACTGGTTATTAATTGAACTGATTATTAATTAACTGAAAATTGTTTTTAGTTACACTGAAATGATAAAATTTATTTATATATTTATGTACTTTATTTTCTTTAAATTTAACTACGTTTTTGTCTTTTTTTCTCAACAGTAAAAAAAAATTTATAAAAACTAAAACATTTTTGATGAAGTAAACAAAACACCTCTCTAGAGCGTTGCCGATAGGCGATTCAACCACCACCAACTTCTTACAGAGCCACCAGTTCATTGTTTTTCTCAGCTCGGCATCGACTCCGGCACCGGCTGTACTCCTTTTCTTTTCCTTTTGTTTGTTAGTATATGATGTTATCTTCGTCATTATGTTGGGTGAATTGGAAGTTTCATCATCTTCATCTCCCGATATCTGGAGAAAATCAAGCGATGTCACTAATCATGGTGATAAATCTATCTCGATTCCTTTCGGTTATCGGCGTTATTATTCGTCGTACTCCGCGTGTTGTTGTTCCCTTCAATGCGATGTGATTCCCCAGTCTGTTGATGTTGGATAAGTTTAATCCTTAAGATGTTGTAGTACTTAAGGTGTCAATCCAAACTCTAGTGATTCTAAGCACTAAGAATACAGATCATTTGGCTTAATCTAAGTGCAATCTAATGAGGTTTGTTGTAGCAAGAAATAATGTGAAATAATCAAGTTTTAGTACAAATATAACAAAGAAGAACCAATGGGTATTTAGGCAATTGATTTCAGGGTGGTAGTTCTAAATCAAGGTGTATAACTTCAAATAAACATAACTTTCTATAGGCCTAGATCTCATTCAATATAGGTTAATCCACTTTCGATGGTAGAAACCCTTATGCAATTATGAACTAAACATCAACTTCCATTCGTTTTGTTCACTCAAACATACATTAAGATTTAGTCTACTAGCCATCTAGCAATCTAAACATCAACTTCCGTTCGTTTTGTTCACTAGAGCACTACTAAGTTATTTCAAGCATTATGCAAACACTTTCGATGTCCTACAAACACTTAGAATCTAGATTAAAATGGCCAAAATCAATCTAGCATTAAGAACACTTAGTAAGCATAGAAATTTAAGCATTTTACCATTAGAACATCTTAACTCTTTTCTAACCACCCATTAATCTACCTAACCCATTGATCCTAAGGATGACTACTCACTAATCATCTTGTTTACACTTAATCCCATGATGGATAGAAGCATAATCAAGATGATATAATATATGAAACAAGAAACATAATGTAGATGAAGAGAATAGCTAAAGAAAACAAGACTTTATAACATAAACTTCAAGAACACTTAAGAATACTAAGAACAATTGTAAGAACTCAAAAATACAATACAAAGAAGAATGCAAGCTAAGGTGTGTCTTTGTGAGACTGCTCTCATCCTCCTTTTATAGGAGAAAATACAATTATTCTCCCCATGTTACAAGATTCAGATCTAGATCTAGAATAAAACACATTCATGAAAGTTATATCCATTTTCTCCATGTTCTCCACTTTTCTCCATGTTGCACACACCTTTCTCCATGTTCTCTATACCTTTTGGCTCTTCACACAGCTTGGGTACACATGCCTCTTCAGAAAAGGTAGAGAAAGTTAGGCCAAAAGCTCACCAAGTTGTCCAGCACTTGAAAGGAGGCAAAGTGCTTTTTGGCCGCGAGACGTGCATCGATCTATGATGTTTTGCTCAAAAACGCATCGATCGATGCGTTTTTATAAAAGTTTTGGAGTTTTGGTTCAATCAATCGATTGTATTTCTCAATCGATCGATTACTTTAGCACGGTTTCTTCCGCATGTTGTGCATCGATCGATGGGTTTTTGCTCATAATCCCATCGATCGATTTCTCTTTGTACTTCGTGTTTCGGCTTGATCCGTTGTCCGTTTCTTGCTCGAACTCCTTCGGATTGGTACAGAACTCCTTCGGGATTCCAGTATGTACTTGCCAATGGTTCCTAACGCGCTCAATCACCTATAAACATGCTCCTCTTTCACACGTTCGGTTCAAGACTACTTGAATGCTCCTTTTTGCTATAATCACCTCCAAAACTCAAAACAACTCATCCAACACCTACAAGATGCAAATGTACATGCAATAGACTCTAAATGCACCTAAATGTAAGATTAATGCATGAATATATATGAAATAACAAAGCTAAAACTATGAAAAATCACAACACA
>CAJHQP010001465.1:0-65000 GCA_905132765.1 Moricandia arvensis
GAAAACCCTACAAAGCTTCTCATCGAGCGTAACCCATGGGAGGTCAACGACATTGGGATACCCCATCCAACCTTCTTCCACCCAAGAACAGATGATGATATCTCTAGATGGCAAAACAAAATCATCAGACAACCTCGCCGAAGCCTCATCAGTTTTGCCGGTGGAGCAAGACCCGGTAACCCTGACAGCATTAGGTCAACATTGATTGACCAATGCACATCATCCCCAGACCAATGTAAGTTCTTAAACTGTACTAGTGGAAGCTGCAATAAACCGGAATCAGTTATAAAACTTTTCAAAGATTCAGAGTTTTGTCTTCAGCCACCTGGAGACAGTCCGACAAGGAAGTCGGTTTTTGATTCCCTTGTATCAGGTTGTATTCCAGTTTTGTTTGATCCGTTCACAGCTTATTATCAATACACGTGGCATTTGCCGGAGGATCACAAGACATACTCGGTGTATATCAACCAAGATGATTTGAAGGCAAAGAAAGTGAATGTGGTCAAAACGTTGATGTCAGTGACTCTAAAGGAAAGAGAGGATATGAGAAGTTACATTGTTCGTGACCTTTTGCCTGGCTTAGTCTATGGAGATCATAATGCTAAGTTTGAGAGGTTTCGAGATGCTTTTGATATTACTATGGATAGTTTGTTCCATAAGATTTCAAAAACTTTGTAAGCTTATTCTTTATGAATTTCATTATCAATTTCAAATGTAGTTCGTTTATTTGAATATTGTTAGGAATCTTCGAAGATAATGTGACCTCTCTTGATCGCAAAATTATTAAAAGCTGTTTTAAAATGTCTAATGCATGGTGCTGATGACTTGTGAGTAGATTGTTTAGTATGATACATTATTTTAACACTTAGAGCTAGAAAAATATTGTGTCCGATGCAAGAGTACTAAAGCTGACGGAAAACAAGACATCTTTGGAAACAAAATCCGACGAAACTCCATCAAAGATATAAAGCCCACAGAGAAAGACAATTAAAAATTGATTGCTCAAAAAAGACACTTAAAAATTAAGCATCAATTTAAATGAAATTATTAAATTAGAGGGCAAAGCGTACAGAATTTCAACTAACAAAACAAGGTTCAGCCAAGTTATTCTAATAAACCAACGAGAAATACAGAGTGCTAGACGCGACACACATACACACGAAACGAACTGTGGAAGGAATATGATGGACATTACTATTGGAAGATCGATGAGATAGACCATATCAAAATTATAAAAAACACAAAGATAAAAAAATATTTAGAAAATCGAGACGAATCTAAAAAATTTTAAAAAAAATGAAAAAATTAGGAAGCTAACATTTATCTATATATCATTCCCTATTAGTTTAAGAAATTAGTTTAGATCATTCACTATATAAACTAATGCATCTTGTAACTTATTTCTAATGAGAGTCTAATATAATTTTTCTATAAACACTTTTATGTTATTTACTCTCATTGTAGAGTCAAAATCGGTTACGACAGAATCAGCGTCAGAAACTTTCCAAGAAATGTCCTCTTTGAAATGAGAGAGATAATATTTTGAAAAAAGAAGAGCGGAAAAATCGAAATCGATTTTCGTATGAACTCCGAAGGAGGGTTTGCACGATAAGACCTCAAGAAAGGTTATTTTAGGCCTCAAGCAAACGGATCCTCGAGCATCGAAACAACAAAACGACTATAAGACTCGATTGTCCAACAACAGAAGATTTTAGCCAAGCATGCCGTCCAACTCGCCGAACGGGCGAGTTGGACCGCACAAGCTAACCAACTCGCGCGTTTGTCAAGTTGGATCGACTAAAGCCAACTAACTCACCCGTTCGGCGAGTTGGACTCGCCGAGCGGGCGAGTTGGATTGAGCAAATCACCCAACTCGCCGAACGGGCGAGTTGGGTCGAACAAGCAATCCAACTCCCCCGTTCGGCGAGTTGGATCAACCAATCCATTTTCATCCCTTCCTCGTAACTCCCTCCTTCGAAATCGAATCAAACTCGTTCTTGTATCGTCTCGATCGAGATTGACGTTGGAACTGTACCGTAAGAAATCCTATCCTAGTATAAAGTTTGAATTGATCGTGTAAACCGGAAACGATTAACCAAACACCTAAAGTTACATGCACTATACGAGAAATTCGAACTCTCTTCGGAATCGAAGTTGTTTCGGAAGCGTTCTTTCGACAAAATCAAAAAAACGCTTAAGTCGAAAAACAGCCCGAGAATGTCTAAAACTCGGCTAAAATCCCACTCGCGGTTTTACACGAAATAGAGCCTAATCGTAATGACGGTCTATCTTTTATTTTGCAGGAAGAGATAAAAGTTAAGTTCGAAAGATAAATGTTAAGTTCAAAAGATAAATGTTAAGTTTCCAAAAATAATCATGAAGATAGAAGAAAAATAGAAGATTTCCGCGAAGCGATAAAATCGACTGAGGGAAGAAGGGGAAATAGAAAACCGCCTATGGGAGGAGTATATAAGGGCTTCGAGGCTGAAGATGCAAAGGGGATGAAAAATCTTACTAAGAGCAAGCATAGCATTTACGGAAATTATGCATATTTTTGTTTTCTGTTATCGAGTTGCGACTCAACTAGGCTATTCAAGTCTTACACGGTTATAACTAAGAACTAGCTGACAGCTCTTTTCGCTAAGGCTTTACCTGTTTTTAACGCTCAAATCGCAGATTCAAAATAAAATCTTCTTTGCTCTCTTTTTGTTTTTGTCAACTCATTGTTATATCGTTTGTTCTCACTGTTTGGTCACTTGACATTTTGGTTTAGCAGAAATATGGGACCTCTAGGAAAGCTAGATTTACCTTGCCTTCCTAAATCAACGGAAATTAACAGTGCGAATTTCAGTTCCCACAGTTTGGCGCAAGAAGGAAAATGGGGAGGGGGAATACAAATAAATCTAACTTTCAGCCACCAACGCTCGATCAAGCATGTAAGCTAACGATCTCAACAACCAACAACCTCACGATGAAAACGTCGTCGGCGACAACATTGAAAACACTCCAGCGACGAACATCATTGCGGTTAACGCCGACACAAACACTGCAGCATTCGAGGAAGTGAAGATGATGTTCTCGACTTTCAAAAAGAAGTCGGCAGACCAAAACAAGGTCATGAGTTCTCTGCCTAAGCAGGTTGAAACCCTAACAGCAACGAACATGGCCATTTTTCTGCATGAAACAACCCGAATCCATAGAAGAAGACTTGATTTCACGACTCCATTGGACCGATCCAATAACACACAAAGAAAACCGTCTGGAAAAGATCCCGACGAAGTAACCCCCGCGCCAACACATAAAAACCCCGGGAGATCTTCCGCTTATCGAGGAAGATAAAGAAGGAGTAGAAATCGAACACGTCAACGTGGAGTCTAGTAGGCAGTCCGAGCTTATGGACGAAGAGCAAACGTACATCCACGCCGCACAAGAAGCCAAGCGACTCGGGATGAGTCCCAGTTCGACAACCATATGACCAAAGAAGAAGAAGCTATCTTCTGGAACGAACATGAAGAACTAACCGATGAGCAGACTCGGAGCACTCGCGGCAAACGCCGACAAAGTCGGAAATCTGCTAGCAAAAACTCCAAGATCGGCGATCTCTGCGATCATCTCATGAAAACGGTAGCCGAAGTTAGAGCAGTAAAGTCTCAAATCCATCATGCTACTAGCACCAAACCGGGGATCAATATTCTCCTCGAGGAGGCTGGCAAAACGTCTTTCACTACTCGCATCACCAAAACTAGGGTTTTGGATCCTAGAAAGATCAAAGTGATGCCATACGATGGTACCACCAATCCCAAGGCACACTTACATGTTTTTCAGTTCGTGATGGGAAGAGCCAGGTTCAGATAAAGTAAAAGAGGCCCCGACAAATGCCGCCTCTTCGTGAAAAACCTCTGACGAGCAGCGCTCGAGTGGTTCTCTCGCCTTAGACGAAACTCCATTGGAAGTTTCCGCTAGATCGTCTCAGAATTTCTCAAGCAATACTCGATGTTCATAGATCGAGAAACCTCTGATCTGCAGGCTATCTCAGGGAGAGGACGAGTCTCTCCACGACTTCTTAAAATGGTTCAAAACCGTCATGGCTAGAGTCAGCGCGATAAGCAACAAAGTCGCAATAGACGCATTCCGGAAGACGCTCTGGTACAAATAATAGTTCAGGAAGTGGATAACATTGGAGAAGCCGCGTACAATCCAAAACGCGCTTCACAAGGCCACATAGTACATCATCATTGAAGAAGAGACGAAGGTCTTGTTACAAAAGTGGAAGCTGACGAAGAACTCGTCGACGGATCCAAGGTCGGATCAGAAATTAAAAAAAAAACCTTTCACTGATAAAATCGTCCACCGCGTGGAAGAAAAAACCCAGGGAGGGCCTTACTACGTTATTAACTCCGGATCAGACAAGGCCGGATGACGGACAACACGTGGACCCAAAATCTGAATTACGACAAGAATGTCTTCTGCGACTTTCACCAGGCCCATGGTCACTCGACCATTAACTGCAAAGTTCTCGGTGCGAGGTTGGTCGCAAAGCTGCTCGCTGGAGAACTCTTCGGAGTCTCCAGCGTGAAAGATCTCATCCGCAATTCAGACCGGGCCCCAGAAAATGATAGGGCTCCTCAAACGGAGAACTCTTCCCAAGGGAACCGATCGGGAGAGGAACGCGAAAGAATACATGACGAGAAGGGCAACGACAACAATCGTCGCAGGGTAAACATGATCATCGGTGGGTCGCAATATTGCAGCGAGACCATGTCGGCCATCAAAGTTTATCAGCTCAAGGCCAAGACAACCGCAAATTCCCCAACCTTGTCCACGCCCAGTGACACCCCGAAAGGAGCGATCTCTTTCGATGAAGAAAAGCCCGGCAAAATCGATCAGCCACAATGCGATCCACTCGTAATAAGAGATCTCGAGGTCGCTAGGGTTCTCATTGACACAGGATTCACGGTCAACGTCATCTTTTGATACTCTCAAGAGGATGATAGTAGAATTAGGGGAAGTCGTACCATCATCAAAAACCGATGACCAACTTCTCTGGCACGACGTCGATGACCCTCAAATCAATCAAACTGCTTGTTTTGGTGAAAGAAGTCACCAAGACCGTCGACTTTGCGTTCATCGACCACCCGAGAAATTACAATGTCATCATGGCCACACCTTGGCTAAACGCCATGAAGGCAGTCCCATCAATTTCTCACTTAGGCGTTAAATTCCCTACGCATAACAGAATTGCCATGATGTGGGGATGCCAGAAATAGTCGAGACGTTGCTTCATGGCCGAACACAAGCTAAGACAAATCAAGAACACCGTGATGGAGAAGACCAAACGCCCGAAGCTAGCTCAGACACTGACTGAAAATACTTCGGACAAAGAAGATCCAGAATCGTCGACTCAACCAACGGCCAAAGAACAACTAGTTTCAGTGCCCAACGCTTCAAACCCACCGTAGGAGACGAGCCCGGCGGAAGACGTCGATCCTGCAACTAACGCGATCGACACGAACACGACAGTCGATTAAACACACTCGCGCAAAAAACAGAACTACGAGATGGCTTGATCCTTGAAATGGGTACGTAGGCAGCTCGTAGAATGACGAGTTCAGCTATCCCTCTCTCCAAACAGGGGGGAGTGGGTACATATACGAGTACTCGTATATTTCCGCATTCTAAAATATTTGTCTTGTACTCAATATTTTCAAAACTTTTTCGGCAGTAAAGACGTCATTACAATTTTAAAAATCTCTCTTATCTCGCGAAGAAACATCTTGTTATACTCTCGGAAAACATCCATATAAGAGAAAAATGATTATTGCAGGAACTCGAAAACAGAAACTCGCGAAAAACCATCATACCTCAAAACGGATCAACTCCACGCTATCTTACCCAGCAAAGAAACCTCATCATATTGACTAAGGCATCGTCGTGACCACTAAAACTCCTCAACAAATATATCTCAGTCGAATCATCGGTTCAGTCACTCGACCAGAGCACAAGACCCCGGTCCCAGATGCTTAAAACATTGCTAACACAAAGTAGGTTTTTGAAAAAATAAGGGAGACGTTGCTGGATTTTTGAGAACAAAATCCTAGTCCATTCGCGAATTAAAATCACAAACGCTCTTCATTTGGCCCCGCCGAGCACTTTAGTCATCTTAAACAAACGCATCCAGATCAGTCCTAAGGGATAGATCCTCTCACATCCGACTAGGATAAATGACGCATTATTAAAGAAATCCGAAATTTTGGTCAGCACTTCCGGATGACTTAAAAATTATCTCCGGAGAGATGCTCGACTCCGACAAGACAAGTCGTATAAGCCGAGAACCTATCGTGGACTTTAAATCGGAATGGAGTCAGGTTAAAATCGCAACAGGCAAAACGAAAGCCGATTAGTCATCACAAAGCCTCAAACCAAAAGTAAACCTAGGTCTTACCCTAAACCCAACACACTGGTCTATAACGTCTCAAGGCATGATATCGAAAAGATAAGAGATCTTGAAAGCATGTCTCTTCATCCACATCTAAATGCTCTCAAAACTTTGAGAACTTCTCAAACATCTCAGACGAGCAACGAATAGGATGATCCACAAAGAGGGGTAAAAGGCGAGATGACAATGGCAAAATCAAGGGGGAATATCTGGTAGTTGTCATCTTGTGCAGATTTAAAGTGTGTCCCGTCCAAAACGACGACTTTCCTCATAAACATATACCCTTGTATAGACGCTCTAAATGCAACAAACATATATTTGAAACGTCTTCTGTCACCTTCAATCAATTCTGTGAACAACTCAGTTATTGTCCCTGGATTTGCGGCGGCGAGCCTCTGTAGATAGTCCAGTAGCTAATTGTATGATGATTGGGTGGTTCTTTTAGTCTTGTCAATGGCTACTTCCCGTGAACGCCATGCCTTCCAATAAGATATATCCACACCGTGTCAACCCTCATCATCTGCCTTATTTCACGTGGTTTTGGCCCACCGCATGCGCCACCAAACTTGCTTCTCATGAGCTCACCAATAACCGAGGCGGTCACTTGAGTTTGGTATCTTCCACATTCGTCTACCGAACACAAATGATTTGACACCACCTTTCTGACCTCAAAAATCTCTTCCTCCTTAATTTTCACTGCGTAGACTCTCCAAGGACAACCCTGGCCACAACATTCTAAGATCATCAATCATGGTTCGGACTTCCTGCTTTTGTATCAGAATTTTTTCCGTATTGCATATATCTTCATATGCTGCTTGAACGCTTCCCTATTCCTGAACATCATCCCAACTGCAACATCATCCGTGTAGTCTCCAATTTCACCTACATGTGAATCATGTCAGTTTTTTTTGGTCTTGATGTCCAATAGCCGAAGCAGTAATATTATATACCTATTGATCCACGGGCGACTCTTTTTTAAATTACATAATGTTTTCCTTTTATATTTTTTTCATAGATTTCTATAAAATTCATTGAATCTGTCTTATTCAAGGATTCTGAGGAAATGTAAAAAGAAAAAATAATCTAGATGTAAGTCAACACGTCTTGATTTGTACATGCGTTGTCTAAAAATATAACATCGTACATGCTAACCATTTTCTTATCCTCTAAAAATTTTCGATGGAACGGCTACAAAAAATGTTCAACGCATCAGTCAAATTAGAACTTAAAAAATCGTAACTCTATCTTTTATCCGCCGAAAACATAATATATTACATCCAAAACGGTCACTAGCCTCATAAAAGATATCGGTACTACTGTTAAAAGAACCAAACGGAAATCTAAACATGGACTTAGCTGTCCAAACCAAACTTAAAACATTACAGCATAGCTTGGCTACAAAACCAACTCCTCAAGCTAATTTAGACGGTAGCAATCCAACAACCTGCAAACACCAGCAATCATAAACCTGAAACATAGTCCACTAGACACCTACACACACCAACTTTGCAGTCCGAGTTACAAGAGTTAACACACACCATTGGTGCTACTTCCCTCAGAGAAAGTCTCCTTAGCCTTGCTAATTCCATCACCCTTCATTAAGCAGCAAATTGCTAACCTCGTCATGTGTGGGAGGTTTTCTTCACATATGTTCGTTTGGGTTGCCAGTGCCTTACCCTTCATGTCTACATCATTGACCTTATTTCTCGATTTTTCACTAGCCACCAAGTCTGCAAAACAAATGGCATTGTTAATAAACTATCTAAGTCAATTACATGGAATGGTTACAACAACTTATAGTCAACCACTTACCTATGTGCACTTGTATGTTATCATGAGAATCTTCTATGCCCACATCCAAATCAGTGGAGATCTGAACACGGTGATGACCATGGATTAAGCTCCCATTAGTTGACTTTGTGGAGGAACCTCCACCCTCTTCAAGTACAACTTGAGTTGTTGTCATGTTGTTTGGCTCGGTTGTCATTTCATGGCTAAACATGTTTCCTCCTTCCACGTACACTGTCTGGTTTTGTTCAACTTCATCAACATTCATTTCTACATCATCACTGAAGCCTTCATTAGCAACTCCTTTAAAAAAAAAACACATAATCCTCAACTACATTCTCAGGGGGAGTGTTATGGTTCCCTTGTGCAGGATGGTCTACCAAATTAATTTCTACGTCCCAGAATATTGGTGGAGCTTCTTCTTGGATAATGTGCGCAACCATACCTTCTAGAGAGATCGCACCCCCTGCACATTATAAAGTTATAACCGGTTAATCTCTCTGTTTTTGTAAGTCATACGAAGATAAACTATCATAGAAAAAAAATTCAAACATACGGTTAGCATTTTTATGAGTGTGAATTTAATTGAGACATCATATAAGTATAGTTATCAAGTCCTATGTCAAATATAGAACGATTAGTCCCACGAACACTAACCTGCATATCCACCTCCGGGAACATCCTCCAACACTTCATCCTCATCATCGTCTAGCTCGGCTATTTCCCTAGGTGGTTGTTGGCTACGATTTTGGTTGGCAAGAAAGTTGCCTGCATATGTCATCTCCAACGATACTCTGTGAAAAAGTAGCATCCGTTCTTTTGGAAAAATCGCGTTTATGACGCGTTCTATTTGGATTGCCCGATCACCAAATACTAGACATGCGCCTATTTTATATTTTTGTTAGCCTTATCACACACTATCATTATTGTTTTCTAAAGATTACAGCATGTTATGAGACACTTGCTTTTGAGTTATCAGTTGTTGTCTCGTCAAACACATAAGTGATCGCACTAATGGTGAAATTAATTCGAGAAAGAAAGTTGTACTCCATCACTCACTTAGGTCCCATCGTAACAAGCAGCGCAAGCTGATTCAACCAATGTTATGGATCTTCGAAAATGTCAAATGCATGATAAATGACAAAATTAATTTTTTTCAAAAATCGAGTTGTGCAAACCTACTAGTGATAGCAGGTGATAACAATGATAAGGTAAAAGGCAGTTTGTTAGAGCATTATTATTGCAGTCTTTTAAGGGTTTCTTATGGGGGAGGGGACCCACAAAACATCAAGAAACGTTTCCAAAGTTCACTAAATAAGAGACTGTTTTGTCTTGGTTCTTGCACTGTTTGCGGGCCCCACTGACATGTGGCGGCTTGCAATTGGTTTGTTTTAATTTTTTTTTCTTTTTTAAATCTGAAAAAACTAAAAAAAAAAAGAAATTAAGAACTTTTTTAGGAGTTTATGGGGTAAAGATGCTCTTATTATTGTATATTTTGCTATTTATCAACTCTATCTAGGATTTTGGCCCAATTCACTCTTCATGACTCTGACTGCTATTTGCTCCTACAATTTTTTTCATACCCTTTCAGCTTCTCTCCTGCTTCTGAAATTCAACTTCAATGGCTACAAAAGACCCAGAGTCGGTTTACGAGATAAGCATCGAGGTGACGTTTTAATCAACACATAATGTGTGCCTTTTTTTTTTGCTTAAAGGAATGTCCTTTGGTTTAGTACTTTTAGAAGGTAATAAGAGCTTTTCATCTTGAATGCTTATACTCTCTCTCTTTTTTTTTCTTCTCAAGAAAGACTCTTACTTTGACCTAAAGATGTCTGTCTGGTTCCAATAGATGAAGATTCCTTTTTGGGTGTCAGATTGCTTAAGATGGAATCGTGTTTAGGATTGCTCAGTGTTCTTTTTTTTTCTTTGCTTTGTCATAAGAATCTGAAAATTAATTAGATCATATGATCGTTGATTGAACACTGCTTTGTCTTGTTGGTGTTGGTCTCACAGATTGTTTGCCATGATATCAGATTGAACTCTTGTGTTGGTTTAGCCTCTTTTAGTTTTGTAAAGTGTAAGTCTTTATCTAAATAATCGCTATTATCTCACATCTGCTGCTTTGCAACAGGATGCAAATGGAAACAGCTTTGAACTTAGTCAATACAAAGCCAAAGTTCTTCTTATTGTCAATGTTGCTTCTAAATGGTTAGCTACCTTCTTACCTACTTTCGTTTTTTTTTAATTTTGATGCTGAACGTTTGTTTGTTTATCTTGTCTTGTTTATACGCTGATGAATCTCAGTGGGATGACAAACTCAAACTACACTGAATTGAATGAGCTTTACAACAAGTACAAAGACAAAGGTAAACTGGTTTCAACAAAATGTCTGTTAAGTCTCTTGTTTCTTCCACACCATTTGCTTGATGTTGTTTCTGTTGCAAGGTCTGGAGATTCTAGCATTTCCTTGTAACCAGTTTGGTGAAGAGGAACCTGGAACTACTAACCAAATCACAGAGTTTGTCTGTACACGTTTCAAATCTGAGTTCCCCATTTTCAACAAGGTATTGGCCGCTAAACGAGTTGATCCAAAATTGTATGCCTTGAGGTTTTAAAGTTATATAATCTTCCAAACTGTGTATTAGATTGAAGTGAATGGAGAGAATGCTTCTCCTCTTTATAAGTTCTTGAAAAAAGGCAAATGGGGAATCTTTGGGGATGAGATTCAATGGAACTTTGCTAAGTTTCTTGTGGATAAGAATGGTCAAGCTGTAGAACGTTATTACCCAACTACTTCTCCTCTTGCACTAGAGGTAAAGAAACAGTCTTTTTGTCTCTGAAGTTCTGAACGCTTTTAACTCCCTTTGTGCTTATGTTATGCCTCATTTTTTCTGCAGCATGACATCAAGAAGCTTTTAAACCTCTCATAAAATGGTGGTGATATCTGACTGAATTGCCGCTGTTGATAACTGTACTTTGATCGTGAACTTGTCACGTAATAAGCAAAAAGAATCACATTGACTTTGATTTGAATTTGTTCTGTTTTCGTTTCATAAACAAGCATTATCTCATCATAATACACAAAACAGGTCAATCATGTGGTAAGAGAATCAAGCTTACTAAAACATGCGTCGGTTTCAGAACTGAATAAAAGGTCAAACACCACACTTTAGCAAACCAAACCCCGAAAGACAAAAGGGTGTCCATTTAGGATAAACCGAATTGATCCAGTCCATACCAAACTACAAAACTCACACCAACACAAACAGATCAATCAATACTAAAATTGGTCCCACTTTGGTTCTACTCAACTCAAACCACGTAGGTTTGTCTATCTCTAACCCCAAATACAAAAAATTAGAACCTGAGTACAAGACCTCTGCTGAAGAAAACCAAGTTCTTGGTGACCACAAAGAGAGAGAGCTTTATGGGATAGATAGTTAAAATTATCCTTAAATAACCTGACGAGGTGGCTCTGCTACATTAACAGTGTTAGAAGGAACACAGATCTGTCTAAATTCTCTGAGATTCCACTGGTTGAACATTCTCACAGATAAATCTACAACAACAAAGATATTTACAGCACCCACATTCTGTATGCTGCTGCTTAAATAACTAAGAAGGTAGTGGTAGTAAATAGGAAGAAAGATTAATACTGTCTCGTTCTGAATCATCCCCGAGTCAAGTCAATATCAGCGAGTAGGTTTCTGCTGGAGTCAAGTGATCTGCCTGAGCCTGAGACTGAACCTTCCCCTGAACCGGGCCATCCACTCATTCCCTGAGCTGAGAAGTTCTGTGGCGTCTGATCAGCCACATGTGCTGCTGCTTCATTAGTCGGTGTTGTCTCCATTTCGCTATTGTTGTGATCTTCCTTTGCTTCTTTTTCTTGTTTGATGGACTTGTTATTGTTATTATTAGACTTTGGAACTCCACCATATACAAAACTACAAGCCACCACCTACAAAAAAAACAAACAAATTTTTGTCTCTCTTAAGAGATACATTACAAAATTACAAGAGTTTAGATTCACTCCATTAAGAACCTGAACGAGGCTGGCTGCGATAAGCATTCCAATTCCACCGCCAATAACATGACCTTCAGGACCAGAAAGAGAGACACTCAAACCGCCTGTTCGACTTTTGGATCCACCTTCTTCATTCACCAAATAAGATCCGCCTAAACTTAGAATCTCAAACCGTCCCTACAAAAACATAAAGAATCTTTAGCTTTTGCAGGTTTTGAGTTGTTTCAGTTGACGGAATGAACGGTTTTGGAACCTCAAATGTCAAAGAAGGCTCCGTTGTAGCTGGTTGACGTAGAGTGACTGAAGACACTGTTCCAGTGCCTGACATTATACAAAGAACTCTAGGTCTTTGCTGTGAGAATGACAGAACTTTCGAGACAATATCCTGCAAGAAAATAAAGAAAATTGGTACACTGAGAAGCTATAATTTGAACTAACCATTAGATTGAAAGGAGTTTTTGGAGAGTTTACTTCTCCTGCTCCAACACTGATGACATGAGGTGCAAAAGCAAGTCCAGCTGAAGTGTTCATCCACTCACCTAATGTAGACCAATTATTGAGTAAACACATTCTAATGCTGGACCAATTTATTCATCTAAACATAGATTATACCAAGCATGGATCAGTCAAGTTACTATTCACAGCTTAACACCTAACAATCAATGTTGAGTAGCAGTAACAACAGAGCTATATCAACACAATGCAACTTTACCATACAATCCTCTATAGCTTATAGCATTAACAATTGGCCCAAGCATAAGATCCAAGCTCATGTTTCTTCACAATTGACATTAAAAGAGCTTAATGTCTCACCAAGACTAACCCCAGAAACGACTAATCTAAACACAAGTAGAAGATATCAGACCACACATGGATCAGTAACTTAGCAGATTAAACAAAGATAACAAACTTAATTTGGCCACAGAATCATCTATAGCTTCTAGCATCAGGGAACTTTCACATAATCATAAGATCTTAGCTCATATTTTTTCACAATGTGACATGTAAAAACTTTAAACCTCACCAAGATTAGCCAATCGTTGCTTCCTTCCAGTACCAGGAGGTCGACCTCTGGCTCGTTTAGGAGCATTTGGATCAGAAGAGTCCTTAGCTTTAACACTACCAGAAGAAGAAGAAGGCATGGGAGAAAGCCCTAAAGAGACTTGACCCTCAGGAGCATACTTCCTCGGCCGTCCACGTTTCTTCTTAACCAACGGCTGCTCCATCGGTGGCGGCGGCTGCGGCAGAGGCGGTGGCTGCACCGCCGCAGCAGAAGAAGTCATCCCCATGTGAATGTTGTGTCCGAAGTCAGAGTGTCTGTGGTCGGCCATGGAGAAATGTTGTCCCTGGTTGACATTAGGGTTTGAGATTGGCCTCATCCCCGGCGGCAGCGGCGCGTGAAGTCCACTCGCGAGTTGGGAAGGAGAGAGATTAGTGAAGGCTCCTCTTGGGAGATAGTAGTGAGGATGAGAGCCTGGAAATGACATTGCTTCTCTCCCGTCCATGCATTTAACACCTTCAATTACAAGTCTTTCACCGAGATTTCAAATGGGTTTTGACCCTTTTCGATGAAAGGTTGACACTTTATGAAGAACAGAGTACACACTGCCCAGAAATTGTGAAACCCTAATTGGCCAAGTTAGTAAAGAGGAAAACAATGGTGGGTTTTTTTTTGTGAGCCCTAGAAAGAAGGAAGCTCAATTTGAACTCGAAAAGGGATAAGAGACTATAACAAGAGGAGAAAGTAGCTGTTTCCTACTGTTACAGTCTGTGAGAGAAATGAAATCTCGGAAAGAAAGAAAAGAAGCTTAGATTAGATTTTGAAATCTAGGGTTTTGTTTAGATGGTAAACATCAATGTACATCCGTGGAGAGGAGACATGAGAAGATGACAGAAGAGCAGGGAAAAGAGCGAGAGGGACAACAGAGTTATGATTTTTTATCTTATAAAATAAAAAAATTATGAAGTGAAGTTTTTAAATTTTTAGGCCTTTCCAAAGTTATGGTCGGAATGTTAAATGAATTTGTTAATAAAAACGGTGTAAAATTAAAGTATAGAATGGTCCAAGTGCGGTTCGTGCAATATGCGGCATAAATGTGATTTTTATTAAAAGTATTTTGATTTTTGTAGAAAATAAAGTACAATTTTGTTAAAAAAATATAAAATAAATACATTAATACAATTAAAAAAATATTTAGTGATAATTTTATAATATTTTTATTATTTAAAATTCAAATATTAAAATTTATTTGAAATAAAAATTCAAAAATATACATGAAATTATAAAAATATAATTTTTGGACTGGAACTTATAAAAATTCAAACCATTCATATTTTTAAAAAATCTAAAAACATGAAATTAAATCTAAAATATTAGAATTAATTAGAGAATTTTTTTTAAAAATATTAACTTTTATTGTTTCCAACTTATGTGGTTCTTATAGTTTAAATATCATAATACAATAATTTAAATTTCATTAGATGGCGAAATTTAAATATCGTAATGAAGAAAAGAAGAGAGTAACTAACATTGTGTTTTTTTTAATAATCAGACGGTGTTTTTTAATGCTAGGTAATACAATTACATCATCATATATTTTTTTAGTAATATTATATATAATAATCAACTACCTCTAATTTATGTGATATTGATGAAAAACTTCACGGATAATAATTCCACGATGAATTCTCCTCGAAACATTTGTTTAGCTGGACGGTTTTGCATGTACGTTTGATAGACATTCTCTTTCTGCAACATAAATCACAATTAATAGCTCTACCTAGAGTACTTTGTAATTTTCGATAAGCTTTGTATATCTTAAAATCTAAAAAAAGAATTGTATTGTTTAAGATGCAAATCTCAAATCTAAGTGTATAAATCTTTAAGCCTTGACGCATGTTTATCAGTAGTCTGTTAAAGTGAGATTCTTAACATAATTTAACTTTTTTTAAAAAAAAAATTGGCTAAAAACGGCTTTTAAATTTTTTATTTAAGAGACGGTTCTTAAGTTTTTTTAGTTAAAAGTTAAAAAACGTTTTTTAAAAGGGTTAAGTACATGCTCTAACTACTAAGATTAAAATGCTTCCATATAATCAGACGATGTTATTCGGCGGATCAAAATCATCAACTAATTTTCCGGAAACATTTGTGTTGGTACCGGATAAATCCAATTGTTCTTAATCAAAATTAAATATCCAATCACCTGATTATGTGTACGAGTATGTCTGAGTAGATAGATTTCATATAAAAAAAAACTTAGCACCTTTTCGAAACCGTCTTGGCATTCTTTGCGTAGTTGACTACCATTGTTTATTCTTTATATATTTCTTTCGTTGTTCTATTAAAAATATATTACTTTGAGTTCTTTAGATTATTAAATTGGTTTGTTTTAAGAATATTTATTGAAAAGCATCTGAACTTTTGTTTGTTGATTGTCATATAACAAAACTGGCGTCGCACTGGACTTCTGACTGAAAATGAAATTTAGTCACAGGCTAATATTTTTTTGAGAAAGGGCCTATTCAGGCAAATATCCATTAATATTTAATGCTTTTCATGTATAAATCATATGCTTTTTAAGTTTTCTCTCTTGAAAATGATATGCTCATTTCGGATAATTATACTGTTCAAATTTAAAAATATAATTATTTTTCTTAAAAATCAACAATAGTTTATTATACAACTAAACTTCTCTAAGTATTGTTATATGTCATGAATTTTTATTTTACATACTCTTAACTATATGTTTTTCCATCTGTTTTAACAAAATATTTTGCAGATTTTTTATTTTACCAAAAAAACTATTTTGCAGAATTATTGGAAGATTCGAAATTTTTGTGTTCTTAATTATTTTGATGTTGTAACAACTAGTTACCTAAGAGAATTATTATCCCTAAGAGCTTTTCAAGGGTTTAGTTTTTTGGTTTTTTTTTTAGTTTGATTTTTTTTTTAAATAAATCAATTTCGGGCTGACACATGTCACTGGGATCTGCGAACAGTCCAAAAACTCCATGTCTCTGAAACAAGAGATGGAAGAAGTGGGATTTTAAAATTATGTGGACTCCACCCCTTATGAACTCACTTCTTGGATGAGGATAATGATGCTCTAAGAGCATCTTCAATGCAAATCTCAAATCCTCAAATTTTGAGGTTTTTGTCATTTCAATGCAACTTTAAATCCTCAAATTTTGAGATCTTGAATAGTGAAATCTCAAATTTGAGGTTTCAATATTCAAAACCTCAAAATTACTTTTTATTTTCTTTTTGGTCCTTATAATTATTGTTTTTCACAAATACATGTATTAAATTTAATTTAGGCAATTTAAGTACACTAAAATAAAATAAAATATGATAAATATTACATATCATTAAAATAAAGTTCACATAATAGAAAAATACATTAAACAAACCCACAAAAAATAAAAATACATTAAACAAATTTAAAACAAATTAAAACAAACTAAATAAACTCTTAAGTATTACATATCTTATAAATGATATCAAAATACTAAAATTCATCAGTTAAAAATGAATATATCCGATTTCAACAATTTATAGCTTGTAATCTACAAATTAAAAATAAAGAGGCTCATTTATCACTTCGGAATGCGTTGATTGAGCACATATGAGAGCATTACGGAAATAATGTTGAAGTAATTTGGTATTTTATATGTAATTTTCTTAAATTTGTATGTATGTGTGTTGCTTTATTAGATTTGTAATTTATATTACCTCTTATTATATAATATTATAATATTGTGTGTTATAATATATTAAATGTATATTTTATATGCATTGTGAAGTTTTATTATCATTATTAATTTTTGTTAATATGAAGGAATATAACGCAAATAAATAAACTTTTAAGAATTTTTTTGAGGATTATTGGTTGGAGCAATTACCCATCAAATTCTCATTTTGAGGTTCTGTTTCCCTCAAAATAAGGTTTTGGGTTAGAGATGCCCTAACAAATTCTTTTTCGTTTTTCTAGTTAAAATCCTAAGCTATTCTTTTTTTTCTGCAACATCTAAAACCATATTTATCCAGGTATTTTAGGGATAGGGTTTTTAAACTATAATTTCACTTTTTATAAGAGACGTTTTTATGTCTTTTATTTAAGAGGTGATTTTTAGATTTTTTTAGTTAAAAATTAAAAAATATTTTTTAAGAAAATTAATAATACCACCCAAAAAACCCTGCAATACACATACTCGAATACTCTTGTTAAAATATTTTGGTTCTGGATGCATGAGGGAGAGATGTGTTGTTGACTATAGAGAGAGGAGAAAGAAGGGGACCCATTTGAAAAGAGACAAGAAGAGAGGGGATATCTCTTTCTCTCTCACATGTCCGAATCACTTTTCTTTTTCTCTCTTTGCTTCGTACAGTGAGCCTAACTTTATTTATTTTCTATTTTTATATTCGCCTTTTTCATTTACTTTCTTTTCCTTTGAAAGTTTTAAAAATTATTTGAGAATATATATGTGTGTAATAATAATATATTGAGTTCCACTTTGTATGATAAAGAACCCCATAAAAATCCAAATTGGTATGTTGTACAACTTAAGGTGTAAAAATGATAATCTTTTAAAGGTATTTGTAGAAAGTTGTACTAAAATCATGGCAAAAATAGAATCTTCCAAATAAATAAAATCCTTAGAGATTTTGTTTTTCTACTTCTCAATCTATATTCTCTAATTGATTTTCTCAGTAGAATTAATACTCAAGTCTTTATTTTTTACACTAACTTGTTTTGTCAAAAATAGACTCACAGCTTCAACACCTATATAAGTTTGACTTTTGACACTGAAATAAAATAAATTTGACTTTTGACACTCAAATAAAATAAATTTGACTTTTTACACTCAAATAAAATTAATTTGACTTTCCTTTTTCATTTTTTGGGGACAACTTTCACCTAGATTAATGTGACTTGTCTTTTGTTTATTACTTCAGCGATTTTCCATGAAATATCACATAAATCTATTCGAGACCGACCACTACTAAACTTTGACAAATTTTTAATACTTCTCTCACGTAAACGCATATAAGTCCATATAACATTTTCAGAACATAGAAAAATAAAACTTAATAAAAAAAGCGAGTATGAATCGCAATAAATGTAGATTTACTAAAATGGAAGAAGAGTGTTGAAGTAGGCTTTCAACTTGAGGATGGTGTCTGTGAAAGGTACAATAGGCTCTATTTTTATGAAATTGCCGTAGTTAATAATGCTCCACAATACAAATATACACATGTATGTATATAGATACATAGAGGGAGATGATGATGTATTATGATTGTGGGTCTGTGAAACATGATGTCATCAAAAGTGAGTCTCTTTCTTGTAAGGAAAGTGATCTCAACTGTTGCTTTTATATTTTCCTACTTCTGATGTATTTTGTGGGGATAGAGAGATATGATTCTCTTCACACGTTGTGGTGGTCCGGAGATTCTCTTCTGGTCCAATAGTTGCTAGAGATTTATAAAAATTTGAAGTATTCATTAAATATCAACCAAATTGATTATATATCGAAATTTGTTTGGAATGTTTTCTAAATAATTTTAAACCACTATTCCAATGATATTTCATAGAATTACAAATCAATGGTGAACCAGTGAAGCAAAATGTGAATTATAACAACAAAAGAATTTACAGCATATAATAGTATAAGCTGATAACAACAGCTAACAAGATAATTGATTTTAAAACCTTACATGTGTTGTATAATTGGTTCGACTGGTGAATGGGTTACATTTGATCATTCTATTAGTTATTGATCTGATAATCTGGTAACATTTGAAGTCCAAAAACTTTTTTTTATGTTATTCATTTCCCAATGGAAACATTACAACAAAGAGTAAACTGAGAAAACCTATCTAAAATTGAATGAATGAATTAAATTGATCCTTATCTTAGATTCTTCATAATTTATTTTGGTTCTTGAGGGAAAAACCAGGGAAGAATATGAACCTGAGGACTCCGTTTAGATACCCTTTGGATGCGTTTTCGGCTTTTCCACTGCAAATCACCAACCGCTGCATCTGAAGCTACTGCCCTTGCCCGTCTATGGTTAAGTGACGGTGTCTTTGGCTCCATTGATCTGTTCATACAGAATCAATCAAACAAATGGATTCAGAGAAATGGGAAGACTTGGGTTTATGTCAGTAATAATCCTCACAGAACCCACATGACAAGTAGCTTTTGATGGCGACTTAAACTACTGAATGAAGCTAAGATATAGAGGCTTCAAGAGAGTGTGCTTAACACATACATCATAGGTGAACAAAAAAGTTTGTGGCAATATGTTTGGATGGCAAAGAAACATACCTAAGGGGATCAACCTGTGGAGAGGATTCTGCAACTGGACAACAAGCGGAGCAGACATAAGCCTCAGGCCGCCAATGAAGTCTAACACAGTAGGTGTGATACCATTCGCCACACTGACTACAAGAAACCATGGACTTTGAGTTGTATGGCTTTAAACAAACGCAGTGTAACATACTTCGAGCTCGCAAGGACTGCATCAAATCAACCATGATACAAACAGTTTTAGATAACAGTAGAGGTTGTGTTCTGCTTATTAACATTCATTCCTTATTAACCTGAAGTTCTTCCTCGGCAATGACAGGCAAAATTTCACCCTCAGAGATAAGCTCGAATACATCTTCCAAGGGAAGAGCACCCGAGTCTGTCACCACCTGCAGATAAAACCAATAACTCTCGTTAATCATTCCATAAGTGTAGTAAGCAATTTACTGAGAAACTGTATATTGGTCATGTACTTTTCTAGCTCGCTTTGCCCACTCTAGCCCAATGTCTTTTAGCTCCACAAGTCTCTTGCCTAAGTAATACTCTTCGGGTAATATTTTAAGTGTTTGTCCCTGTCAAGAAGCAAATAAGCCAAACTCACCAACCAGATCACTGTCGCATCACAGTAATTACTGATATAAAGTATCAGAGTATGCGTAGGAAGTTAATACATTATTAGAACATACCTCTTCTAAGTGCTGTTGAATTTGCTGTAACGAGGGCTTTCCTGCATCTACTAGCAACTGCCATTTAAAGATATACTTAAACGATCAAAAGGGGTACGTAACCACCCACACATCATGAACAGAAGTGTCAAAACCAATTAAAATTCAAAACTTTATTTATATCTCAGAGAAAGGTGAGCTAGAGCTTACCGAGATGGTCTTACAACACCATCCGAGTTTTAAACTTGCAGTGTGAAGTTTAGGAAGTTCTTCCAAATCAAGACCAAGGGACAGACCAGATGTTCTAGCGGAATCCACTCTGGTTATTAAATCAATAATCTTTGGAAGGATCGTGCTATGCTTGCCAACATCTGTTTTCGCAGTGTCCAACAAATCTTCAGCTTCTTGCAAGAGCTGCAGATTGTCACGCTGCCACCTCTCGCAACTAAGCAACAATGTTTCAAGAATCTTTGGCTCTTGAAGTTGGACACCAAGCGATTTAGACTGAGCAACCAGGTCCTGCAAAATTTGAAGCATTGAATACTCTATAATCACATGTTACAGAAAAAAAACACCGGAAAAGGCAAAGGAGGCGGACAAACCTTTAATACAGGAAGTTCAAGCAGCGAACATGGAGATGACGCCATAAAGGAAGCGGCAGATAAAAAAGGCTCAGAATTCTGAAGCCAAGTTTCAGCATACGAAATTGTGTTCTCTATGCCCTTCAGAGAGGGCAAAACGGCATCAATGTTGACAGACATCCTACGAACAACATCTTTTGATGAGCAAAAGAATTCAGAAACACAAAGCATGTGCTGGGTTAAGAAAATATACCTTACGAGATCTTTAAGGTCGTACATCTGAGTTTCACCAGCAAGGATACTGCTTGCTCTTTCCTCCCAACACCGTGCTGTTGACAAAGTTCGGGAGATCTCAACAAATAACTTCTCCTCCTCGATTTGTAGTCTGGAAAAAGAAAGTCTTGGCATGAAACAAAAAATGGAGTAGGATGCATATTACATATTCTATAATCAAATATTAGTGAACAACTTACGCAACAGCTTCCGAGAGTAGCTGCTCAATGAAATCCAGAGACGTTCTTGCAGCATAAACCTACATCAATATAAAAAGGTTCATCAAAGAGACGAACCACATAAAGAGCACCCGGAACATGAAACTTAACACTATTTCATATATAAAACAAATTTCCATGCATTTAACATTCAACATCCAACATCAGATGAAACAATACAAAGAACTATTACAAAATGTATTCAGAATATCTTGATAATTGCTGGAGACGGATAAGAGATACAAATTAAAAAAAAAAGAAGCAGTTACCGTTCGCGCTTTCTCCCGACAAGATGCCTTTTTCAATTCAACCTCAACAAGAGGGAGTCCTTCAACTATTTTAGATAATGTGGTTAGTTAAGCTATGACTATGCATTGCGACGCAAAAATAGGTGGAAATCAAATAAGAGACCGTAAAAGAGTGTCTGAGTATGAAAGTAAGACCTTGAATGCCTAAGGATGCTCCATCCTGGAGAAGGGAACTCAGGTCACTGATTAGCTTTCGTTGGTCCTTCCCTTCACGAACATCAATCATTGTATCATTAAAGCGTGAAATCCAAGACAAAGCGTCAACATGGTACTGCCTCAGGATATTCAGCTCAGGAATGTTAATGCCAAAAAATCCATCAAATTCATGAAGCAACTCTTCCACATTCTGTGCAGAAAAGAAATGAATCACTCCAGAAAGGTTCGACAAAAATGGTTGTTGTTAATCACAATTAAAGATACAAAACAAAAGTACTGCCAACCTTGAGAGATATAGAACCATTCAAAACTTTGCTACATTTATCACGGGCTAATTCCGACTTCTTTAGCAAATCCAGGATCCCTTCTGTTTCTGAAAGTGTCACCTGAAGCTCCAATATCTATTAAGGGAAAAGATTGATTAGAAGACATGAACAAGTGACAGAGTAGTCATTTTCAGAATAAGGATAATATTAACCTCTGACTTAAGCTTGAAAAGTTCATCCAATTCAATTCCAGGAGGTTTTGAATCGGAGAGATAGCATCTCGCCCTTTTAGCTAACATCTGCCACCCATGAGGAAAATAAATTATCAAATTCAAGAAAGGGTAAGAAGTGAAAGCGAACCTGGAAAATCGAAACCACTAGTCTAGGAGTATACTCGTAAACTTTGGAAAAAAAAAGACATCAAGATTCAATATGGCGTCAGTCTCTCAAAGACCTTCGTGGATAAGCAGGAACTAAAAAAAATACGGCCTAGATACCCTTCAGATTCGCAAGGGTTAAAGAAAATATATCTCATTTCACCTCTATATGGAATCATATTTAATCCAAAATGCAATATTCATATATTCCTTTTTAACTCAAACACACCATAACCGAAATTTCGAGCTAGAGGAAAAAATGACTATGGATATGTCTGTCTCAACCATGGTTTACCTTGGCGGAAGAGATTTTCTTTGACAAGATCTTGTGTTTTCTTAAGGAGATTGGTGAACTGGAGAGTTCTGAATGCAATAGCTCCAGCTGGGTGATCTACAAGAAAAAGACGGGTAACACTAAACAGAAAGCATAACTTGAATGATTTTACTGGATTTAGTCAGATTGAACTATCATGTAACCAAAAAAAACATTTTATTAAAACTATGTGGGGAAGCTTTGTAGTGGCATACCGTTGGGCTACTTGACAGAGAGCAATCGATTTTCTCAGACAACTTTCTAGCCTCTTCAGCATAATCCTACAAAAAGGGGAAATGCGCTATTAATAACATAATGGCAAACAGCGTTAACAATCTAAAGGAAATCTGGGTTCTTCAGGTACATAGATTAACCTTTAATTTAAGATAACCAGACTGAAAGCAAGGGACGGGGTCAACTTTCAGCAACTCATCGATGAACTCCAAGTGAACTTTTTTGGGATCACTGTTAGCTTTGCCTTCGACTTTTGAAAGACAGTCGCCAACAGCTTCAGCCCATATCTTTGCTTTGATCAAACTTTTTGCAACATCCCGTACCTGTGTGACATATATAGAAAAGTTTCTTTTCCAGAATCTACCCAAAGAGATATATACAAAAGCTTTCCAATATATACTCGAAACTCACGCGGTCCATTTCTGATCCACCCCAAAGAAACTGTTCTGCTTCCTTCAAAAGAGTGCCATATTCAACATTGGAAAAGACATCGTGGAGAACCTTTGATGCTCGACGAAGCCAATCTTCAGCTGGTTGTGCCTGACAAACTTGCATTCCCTCCTGCTAGTAAAAGAAAAGACAGAAATGATTAATAAAGTGTAATAAGATCCAAGTCCAAAGCAACCAAATATGATATATACAAAAGTCTAGGTTGAGACCTGTATAGACATATAAAACCAAGACTCCTAGTTACTTAATACTAGATTTTATCAAATCCTTATATCGAAAAAGTAAGGATGAAAGGCTATGCTGCCGCTCATATAAGTTCCAATAACGAGCACAAAAAAAACAGATCCGTATTGTTATTTGCAAGTATAAAATTACCTTTTTGTTAGAAGCACCTGATCGTTTGGTGCCTGAACTCGGGCGTTGTGAACTTTTGGTTTCTTGAGTTTTGCAGTCACCAGACTTTTCAACTTCTTGTACCATTCCATGCAACTCGGCAAGGGTATAACGATATACCATGCGCAGTTTTGTAGGTTCACATTCACAAAGGTGCTTCCAGTGCTGAAATCAAAATTTAAAAAACTTACGGAAAATCGAGAAAAGAAGATCTTAAGAAACATCTGCCTACAGTAACGCAACTTTAGAACCCTCAACAGTTCTTTCTATAAAAAAGGCTAGCCAAGTTGATCACTCTGTAAGAAGTAAGATACAAATATTTACCTCCAAGCATGCAAAAATGGATGGCCTGCACTTGCACACGATAGCAGAAAGATGGAGAAACTGCTGGCAGATGATGCATGTTGTATCCTACAAATACCGTTATAAAGTGTCCACACGTCAGAGTATTGTCTTATGAAAGCTAGCATGAAAGAGTGGGCAAGCTTAACATCAAAACCAACAATATCTGATTGCAGAAAGAAAAACCTCTTCGATGTCCACAGAATCAGGGCATTCCGGCAGAAACATAGGAGAAGATCTCAAAATACCACTTTTCCAGAGCTGCTCTCTCCAAGTTTTTTCCTTGATATATATTCTGAGCAATTCTTTCTTCAAATGTATTGACCCTTTGCCATCGCAGCAGTTTCCCTATATGTAAATACAATTAAAACAATCACGGAGCCTTTACAAACATCCACATTTATTGCTTGAAGCTGGCATACACAATTCCACTAGAAACCAGTGATAAATTACTAGTGGATCATCCCGTAAAATAATAAGCAATGCCTCTTTCAATGTTGTTTTCTTCAGTACTAGCCACTATCCATTAATCAACCAAAACCAACAAACTCATATTGTCTCTTTACCTTAGCTACCACACAGAGAAGCTCTTCATGAGATATGACAGCAGGTTTACGGTACAGTCGATACAGCTCCGCCCCATAACCACCATAAGGTAGCCAATCGGCAGTGGCAAAGTTGACGGCCTCTGCACAATTTAAACCTGATAGGACAGAACACGCAGTTTATCTTAAACTGCATAATGACATTGGTAACCAAACTCCCTATGTAATTGATGGGAACACTTTAACACGCAACTGGTCACGTGACTATTACAACTTAGATTAGAGTTGGCGTACCGAAATTGAATCCAGCATGGAAGGATTTTGGAAACGTGATCACAAAGTTTCCAGGCTCCTAGCAGTGAGAACAAGTACAGGAATTATGTTGGATACTTGTAGGAGGAAAGTTATTATTAATCACAAATAGCTTCCAAAGTTGCACTAGAAATGCTAACAACCAAATGAATATAGTTGTATATCAAACCTGTAATACTGTGTAGACTGGGACTTTATTTTCTTGTAAGACAGTCGGACTCAACATAGTAACCAGTTGAAAGAGCAAATCTGGCTGAGCATCAAAGAGATCAGGCAGGGTTTTCCGCATGACCTACAGAAAATCACGCAGGACAAGCACCTTAACTTTTCTTTCTGAACGTAAGCAAATATTGTAGTATGCCAGAAGAAATATATTCCAACGAAGGAAAAGGAACGTATACTGGGCTGTGATTAACTAGCCAAAGATTATTACCCTTAGGAGCACACAAAAAAACCAACCTTTTCAAAAGCACTAGCAGCACTTCCTGGAACACCATACCAACATTTTGCTTCTCCCCTGAAATGTAGGATCAAAAAGAAGACTAAATTAAGAGACTTATTATGAATGAAATGTATCTTCATGAATTAGAGAGTTCGTTATTCTCAGAAACATATTCTCCATTTGACCATGCCACAATAAGGTAAAGAGCAAGGTGTATTTGTGACTTCCACGAACTCAAAAACAACTAAATACTCTATATGCATCAGAATCACAATGAATTACAGTAGAAAAGAAGAAGATGACGATTACAGTACAGGCCTGCAGGCACATACCAGTGATGATAGTTCACAGAGTAAAAACAATGGTCCTCAAAATGCCAACAAAAAGAAGAGAAGAGCATTCCAAGATATAGCCAAGGCACTGTAACACCATTGATGTTATGCCGAATGGCCTGAAGCATAGATCCTTTCAACTTAGGCATGTTATTGAGATTCCAAGGGTTACCACAGTATTCATCCCAAACATTTGCCTCCACTGATTCTGGTCGTCTATCGCCTTTTCGAGGAAAACCACTCCCATAAACAGAAGTATCCAAGTCGTTACCATACATAACTTCAACCTCACCACCTGACCCTTCTACTATTTCCCAAAACTTTTTCTCAATCTGCGTCCTAGACACTGGCCCTGAACCAAACCACTTCCTTTTAGCACGATCAGCAATGCGCTTAAAGTCTTCAAGTAACAAGCATTTACCGGGCACAAAGCCAAAAGTGTCTTCATCAGTGTTTAAGCAATCAAGGCAATACCAGTTCCCAGGTGGGATATGTTTCAATGGCGGCGAGAGACAGTATATATGCCAACCTTTATTACAACTATCACACAAGAGCATCACTTCACCATGTTTGTCACTTTTGCATTGTTCACATGCTTGATCAATCTCTTCCTCATTTTCCACCTTTGGTTTTGTTAAGCCAGCATTTCGTTTCCTTCTCTTTGAGCTCGAGAATTCAGAACAGCGTCGATTCCTTTTGCAACCCTTTGCAGGATCAGCATTCAGCAGATTGTGATAGTTCTCAAACTCATGCAAATGCTCTTTATACAACTGACACAAAACATGCTTAGCACACTTGGAGATCTTTTCACCAGAGCTCATAAACTGATAAACTTCACCCCATTTTTTCCCCTTGACAACCTTATCATAACCCCCAAACCTCTTCACCGCATTGAACAGCTTACAGAGATCCAAATCACCACCTTCAAAGACCACTCTCTTCTTCAGCTTCTTACCTAAATGCTCCTCCAAAAACCTATTGTACTCCAACTGAAAAGTCTTTGAGTTACAAGAAGCAGGACGAAACTGCAACTTGTGAATCTCTTGTGTCTTTGTAGGAAACCTGACAGATTCCAAATCCAAACCGAAGGGAGGTTTCCAAGTACTGGGAGGAACAATCTTGCAGATCCCATAAACCTCTGCCTCTGGCTTGATCTTGTAAATATACTCTAATGGGTTTTTGAATTCATCTTCGGTCGGATAATAAACCGGTCCAGAAGGGACATTAAGCGATCCTTTGAGTTTCTGATCTAAAACCCTTTTCTCCACTGCCTTGACTCTACCTTTTCCCATTACCAAACACATCCACTAACACTCATAACCTACGAACATGAATTTTAACTCAATTGATCAAAAACCCTAAAAATTATCCAAGAAGAGTGAGCGTGAATCCAGTTCTAGGGTTTTAGAGATTTACCTTGAAAGAGGAAACAGAGAGAGCTTGTGAAACTAGTAGAGGAGACGAAGAGCAAGCAATCTAATTACTCTTTTGGTTTGTGAAGATTTGGGAATTTTAATAAAAATCGAATCTTTATAAAGCTCACTTTACGGAATTTCCAAAATTGGGTTTGAATTGTAACGGAAATTACGAAACGGAGGAGAAAGAATCCAAACGCTTCTCAATTCCTAAGAAAAAGAACTGCGTGACATTTAAATTGATGGAAGATGTAGTGCGTGTAGTTTCGCTTACTCGCTCTAATGACTTTTTGGGCCCTGAACGTTGAAGGCTTTTCTGTAAGGCTCAGATTAAATCTTTCCCAAGGAATCGACAATGAGGCTACATTCGTTTTTGGATAATAAGCTACAGTTACAAATTCGGAATTATTTTTGATATATGTACCTAGAAAATTGTTTGTCTTTTGTTTTCTGAAATATAATATTCGGTATATAGGAGAAATTTGACATAGAAAATATTTGAATTACAGAATTATGAACTTTTGGTTTAGAAAAAAGTAAATATTAAGCCACATACTCAGAATAAAAAAATATATTAAATCTAAATTGCATATTAAGAAAAAAAACTAAAGTTTATAATTGTCAAGAATTAATAAAATAATTAACACGTGTTTTGAAAATAAAAAAAATAAATTAAACTATCTTATAAAAAATCTTGAATTTGTTTACTTTTCAGTTTTTTTTAAAAAAATTTCTGGTACATATAAAATGAAACTGTGGATCATACTAATTAAATTACTTTTTAATTTTAATGATACAAAAATGTGAACAAAAAATCAAACTAAATAAAATACGTTTTATACCATCAGGCGAAAAAAACTCCTTCAATTTTCTAATTTATATATATTCCTCACTGCACACTATATCTATATATGTATGCATCTTTTGAGAGCTCAAACTTGTAATTGAGAAAACTTACGAAATTGTGTTGTAGTAACATATTTATTTAAAAATCTTGTACGTGTATCTTTTTATTTTATTTAGAGAAATTGTCTAAAATACCACATCTACTAACATTTTCATGTTTATTTTGATTATTTTTATCTTTATTTTTAAAAAGAAAAAAATACTTATAACTTTAGGATTAAATAATTTAAGACTTAGGGTTTAGAGTCGAGAGGTGAGTAAGGTTTTCGAATGTGAATTTTAGGATTCTAGTTAATTTAAAAGGTTTTTGTGTCTTATTAAAAATTGTATTTGTGAAAATATCTCTTTAGTGAAAGTACAAATAAATAATGATACCAATAATATAGTAAACATGAAAATTCCGCTTTTATTTACATGTAGGATAGGATAGGACAACAAATTTTCAAGAAAATAAGGAAAATGATTTTTTTAGAAGTATGACTAAGTATTTTATCTCTTAAATTTTCCGTTTCGATTCCATCCAAAAATCTCATATATATTTAAAGTTTGTACAAATCAAAACTAAAAATCAACGGTAAAAAAATTATAAATATTATTTTAAAAAAATATCTGCTCTATGAGATATATAAATAAATGTACATAAAAATTAATATAGAGTTTTAAGTTTATAATTATTATTCTAACATAAGATTTAGTAAATTATGTTCACGTCATTACTTACAAGAGTATTAAATCATGAAAAGAATTTTTTTATGACAATTAAAACTTTTTAGGTTTTTTTTATTCTTTATTTTTTAACTAATTTTTAAATTTATGAAATATATATTTTCACTACTTCTTTTATTTTTAATTATATATCATGTAAAAATATTTTAAGAACAATTTTTTTTCTAAATGATTTGTATTAAGTAAAATAGATAAGGTATCCACAAGTATTCGTAGATAGTCGCAAATATTTACATATTTTCTTGATATTTGATTTTCCAAATATCGTATTTTCATAGTAAAATGATTAGATATTCGTAAGAAAATTACAAATACTAAAATATTTGATAGTATTTACTCAATGCCAAATATATAAAATATTTAGAGTATCACGATCCGGATCCGAATTCTTCGGATGCATGATTTTAGTATATGTATCCCGACATGTGGTTTACAGATATCCGAGTTTCAAATATATATTTATATATTGTAATATCTGCAGATATTTTGATTTGGCTATGAATCTTTTAAAACAATTAAAAAATAAAAGAAAAATATCATAAATATTACAAAAATTAAATATCTATAAATATATATAATAGTATAAAATATAAATATAACATTATAGAACTAATTTTATGTGTAAATGTTAACATATTAAATAATTATTAATAAAGTTCAAAATAATGTATTTAAAAAATATGAATCCGGATATCTAGACTTAAAAATCAAGATTCAATTTTCGAAGTGAATCTTGGATCGGTTCCAAGATAATAACTTCACCCCTACTCCATGTTGATACAACCAGAAGATGGCTAGTCTATATAAGTGATGGAGGTTCCGCTCTGATCAACCAGAAAGATGATTGAGTAGGCGAGAAAGACTGGATCCGACTTGGTGAACATGAAACAAATGCAAATAAGATGAGATGCTTATGATATGGAATCATGCTGTTGGTTGTGTGACACTCTCAACCTGATCAGTTTGATTGAAGTGGATCAAGATGGAGCTAGCTTGCTGGTCATATGACACTCTCAAGCGTGGCTAACAAATGGAATGGGTGGATTGAAGATGCCACAAAGCTTTGTGGGAAAATGCTTTTATAAGTCAGGATTCTCTAAAGCTGCTTTTCACAACTTATATAATAGTTTCGACAAAACTAAGAGAACATGATTTTTATTCATAAAATATTTAAGTGTGGTTACAAAGAGAAAGGACAATGATCTATAACAATACAAAATTACTTAAGGAAACAAAATTAACCGAAAAAAAACTTGGAAGCAAAGATTGATGGTTCCAAAGAATATAGTCGTTAACTTGATTTATGCCCTCTTTAAATGAGAAACTTGTGATGATCTCGTATATGAACAATTTCTGGATGTATCCACGGTTGAGGAGCCTTCCTGATAAGCTATACAAGTGCTTTGATGAATAGTATGATTGTTGGTCCTTTGTCCATAATGAGTTGAAACTTTTCCTTGAAAATATATGGTATGTCAGAATAAGGAATATTGATGGTAAAGAGTAAAGAGAATTCGCTTGATCCTCTAGGTACTAGTGCCGTTAAGAACGTTTTTAATGTCTTCAGAATGGTTTAGAATAATTCAGGCTTCCATAAATAGGTTTGGTTCAAACCAAGTAGAATGAGTTGAAGACTTTCCATAAAAGATGTCAGTTTGACCAGTTTAGGAAAATTGATCATAACGTCGTATCCTTGTGACCGATTTTCCTAGTGTTAGTTTTTTTGGAAAGTTAAGATATCGTTTTTGATGATTGTGGTTGGACTTTGTGAATGATGCTTAAGGATTGGGAAAGAATTCACTTCTAAAAATCGATACTTGCAAATGGATGTGATTGAACCTCCAATTTATAAAATCTATAATTTTTTGGTTCAGAAAATTTTTCTGAAAATTAAAAGTCCTCAATTCATCTTCGAATTAACTTCGGTCACTGGTACCTCCCAGATGATTGGTTTGATCGGTTTGGTAAGGTTCTGGTTGTGGCATTAATTTGAGGGATGTAATACGTGCTCCTCTGGTAAGAAGAAACAAACAAAAACTGTAAAATATGACTTGATTTTGCTCTACAATTTGATGGTCGGTTAAAAAAGTGTCATATTGTTTAAAGCTCTTTCAAACTTATTTTATACTTTACTCTAAAATATAGTTTATAGTACAAAATGTTTCAACTTTATTCTATTTTCTATTTCACAAATAAAATCATATTTTTATTTTTATTCATTCACTCTAGAATAGAATAGGACTTAAATAAAACTCAGTTTTATTATATTATTATTCTATTTTAGAGAAAATAATAGAATTTGTATATTGGAGATAACTAGGTGGGTTGTCCGCACATGCGGCCATGATTTTTTTTATAAAATTACTTATCAAAATATACATTACTAATTAAAAAATTATAAAGAAAAATTATTATTTATATTTCGATTTGATTTTTTTATGTGAAAATTATTATGTATACTATATTCGTTATTAATAAATCAATCTTAGAATTCTTTCAATTATATAAAATTAATAATTTTACTTGATTAATATTTAATTATGTATTTTTTGTTCTTTTTAATTTTATCTTTTTATTAAAAGATTTCTTTTAGGATAACAACACAATATATATATTAGAATTATCTTTTTATTTTGAATTAGTCTTAGATTTTGGATAATTCTTATTATTGTGCGGGCATAATCTTTTTATAAAATTACTTATCAATATATACATTACTAATTTAAAAATTATAAAGAAAAATTATTATTTATATTTCCATTTGATTTTTTATGTGAAAATTATTACGTATACTATATTCGTTATTAATAAATCAATCTTAGAATTCATTCAATTATATAAAATTAATAATTTTACTTGACTAATATTTAGTTATGTGTTTTTTTAATTTTATCTTTTTTTATTAAAAGATTTCTTTTAGGATAACAACACAATATATATATCAGAATTATCTTTTTATTTTAAATAGTCTTTAGATTTTGGATAATTTTTATTATTATTAGTTTTGATCATTTAATATTTTTCAGATTTTGGATAATTTTTATTATTATTAATTTTAAACATTATCTAATAAAAGTAAATTAAATTCGTTTTATATTTGAATAATTTATATATTTTTTTCGTTAAGGGCATAAACGATATTAACCGCTCTAACTTTTAACGTGAAAGCTCCGTTGCGAAAAATTACTTCGCAAATAATAGTATAGATCTCGGAAAAAATTAAGGAGCCATAGGTTACAATTATTTTGATAAGCCTCAAATTTATGAGACTTCGTAATTCATATATCTCGTTTCAGGAGAAAAGGTTATACTGTTAGCAATATAGCTATATGCAACAAAGGACACGAATGTGCAAATATAGTAATATAAAGCATTCATATGCTATTAGAGAAGACAGCTATAACTCCTACTACATTGAATTGGAACACGGTGCTAAGAGCATCATTATTGATGAAAAACATACAACAAAATTTTAATATTAACACTATGAGCTATAAGAAAAAGTTGCTATGTGTTAGTGTTCTAAAAATCTGTATATGTGGTGCCTAGACGTATGTATAGTCCGCACTTGGATCTAAATGAAATCATTTTAAAAAACATATTTTTCAATTTTTTGTTTTGAAAAAATTGGTGTAGACGCTAAAAAGTATCGGTTTAGGTATGAGAATTCGACCAAAAAACATCAATTTTACACGAATTACCAAAATAAAGATGAACTTTTGGGCTGATAAAAAAAATACAAAATTTTCATTGACTTTATAATTAACTAACAATATTTTCGTTGACTTGCCAATTTAACACGCCGTCAGTAAACTTAACAGAAAAATTTGACGTCGTTTTCTAATGAAGTGAAACGACGTTGTTTTACGTGATTTGAAAATAAAAACAAGTAGACCCCTAAATTCAAACTCGGGTTAATTGGAACAAATGACAACGTATTTTACCACTAGGCTAGTGATACTTTCAATGGATTTACTAACATATTTACTTTTATTTGGTACTGATTGAATATAAAAAAATTCTCTAAAAACTTAAAAAGATCTTTAAAATTTCAAAAAGTTGAGAAAATGAAGATTTTTTTTTTAAAAACAATTGATAAAAATTGAAATTAATTATAAACACATAAAAAGATACCTACATATTAAAATTAAATTAAAATGCTTAAAATAAATATTGTATCTATTATGAGTGCGATTTTAATTTTAAGCTGATACTTGTAACTTTAATTTTTTGCATTTTCTTCGAAGTTTTAAATATTTTGGAATTTAAAAAAATTGAAAATTTTGGAAGATTTTTGATTTTTTAATGAAAAAATATTATTTTAAATTTTAATTTCAAAAGTAATTTTATAAAAATTTCTTTATTTTTTCAAATTTTTAAAATTGTAAAAATCTTTTTAAATTTTTAGAGAATTTATTTTATATTCAATCAGTATTAAATAAATGTAAATGTGTTAGTAAATCCATTGAAAATGTCATTAGCCCAATGGTAAAATACCTTGCTATTTGTTCCAATCAACCTGAGTTTGAATCTAGAGATCTACTTCTTTTTATTTTTAAATGAGAGAAACGATTTTCAAATCACGTAAAACGACGTCGTTTCATCTCATTTGAAAACGACGTCGACATCTCATTTGAAAACGATGTTGTTTCACTTTACACCAATATTTAACGTCGAGTTAACACAGTTTTAACTGATCATTAACGGTGTGTTAAATTGGCAAGTCAATTGTAAATTTTTCAATAAACTAACAAAATCAACAAAAGTACATGTTTCTTTTGGCCAGATTTGATTACAAATTTTTTTTGACAATTCTTGTAAAGTTCATGTTTGTTTTTGGCAGAATTCTCCTTTAGGTATGCATCTTAATATCTATCAATAATTTCACATAAAATGCGTAACAGCCACCTAGCAATTTTGCGAACGCTAAGGTGTAGAAGAAGTTTCTAATAATCTTTTTTGTAACAATCCAGAAATTTCCAATGAATGTTTTAGTATATCAAATGATTAATACTTTACTTTTTGTTTTCCTATTTTCAATTGATAAATTTCTCTCTTAGAGATTCATCAATATATATTAATGCTCTTAATGTATGCATTTTCATGAAACATATCCAAACAATAATAGTTAATATAAATAAAATTATATTTTAGGGATAAGATACATAATTATAATGATATATTTGTTTTAAAACGATTTTATTATTAGCCAGTCGTATAAACCATTCAATAACATAGAAAATACAAAAATGTTAGTTTCTACAAACTCCAAGATAAATGTGAGCAAGGTTTGGTTGGTTACTAATATTAAGGACATGTTTATTGATAGTCATTTAGCAGGGGTTATTAATTTTTTAAGAGACATTTTTTAATTTTTAATTAAAAAAAACTAAAAATCGTCTATTAAATAAGAGATTTAAGAGCTGTCTCTTACCCATATTTAAAAAAAAAATCAAATTATGTTAAAAAACTTAATTTAAAAAACTGTTGATAAGCATGGCCTAAGGTCACCAACATCATTCTTGTCATTGTTATAGTTTTGTTGGGGACCCATGTAAAAAGATCATTTATTAAAAAGAAACTATACATTAGTCAATGTCATAGGTTTGATGTTAGATCATCTGTTTCTTAAAAAGTTTTATTTTATTTTTTTCTTTCTTACACAAAAATATCGTTTTACAATTCTAAGATAGTTATATTTAATTTTAGCTAAATATTAATTATAAAATGTATTAAACTAATAAATAAATTTATTTATATATTAAATATTGTTGGTGAAATAGATGTAATTAATAAAGTTATTAATGTATTTGAATTATTTGTATGAGGTAGAATAAAATGTGGGGGAGATATTGTGTGTTTGGAAACTGAAAAGATTAAAGGGTGGTGTATGAAAGCAAAGATGAGTTGTTCCTTAGTTTTATTCGGACAACGTTGGTGAGTTGACTTGGGTGAGGGCCTGCCTGCTTTGCTGTTTCTCTCTTTACTTTTCTTTCCACACTTGCAAAATAGTTTTCATTTTCTTTTTAACTTTCTGCCAAAGTTCTCTCTGCTTTTCGGTTCTTGAGCTTTCTCTCTCTCTCTCTCTCACACACGAGCGGCTCGATTCCTCATTTCAACTTTATTCTTCTTTCTTCTTTGCTCTCTCCACTTCAATTCCTGCTTCTTTTCACCGATCGTTTTCTCGATTTTGATCCTGTTTGGCTTCGAACATCACAACAGCTTGGTTTTGTCTGATCTACCTTTTGTCCGGAGCTTGATCTGGTCAGAGTCTCGATTGAGATAAATCAGCAAAAGAGACGCGTTTTAGGGTTTATCATTTTGACTCAAAAATACTGAAAATGGGTTGTGAAGTTTCCAAGTTATGTACATTCTGTTGCGTTTCGGAGCCGCAAGAATCCAATCGTGGAGTCACTTCCTTAGGTAAAACTTATAGCTTTGATCAATCAAGTTTAGTTTGGTCTGTTGTTAAATCGTGGATTTGCTTTTCTTTGCTCTCAGGTCACGTAGGTGACGAGAATGATCTGCCTCAGTTCCGTGAATTCTCCATCGAGACGCTAAGGAACGCTACTTCAGGTTTTGCTTCAGAGAACATAGTCTCAGAGCATGGAGAGAAAGCTCCCAATGTTGTCTACAAAGGGAAACTTGATAACCAAAGACGTATTGCTGTCAAAAGGTTTAACAGGAAAGCTTGGCCTGATTCTCGTCAGTTTCTGGTATACATCTTTTGTTTCTTAAAGCTCTTACCTTTTTTTCGCTATCCAGGTTCTTGAATCTTTTGGTTTCTTTTTTTTTTTCAATAGGAGGAAGCTAGAGCTGTTGGTCAGTTAAGGAACTATAGGATGGCGAATCTACTTGGATGTTGTTATGAAGGTGAAGAGAGACTTCTTGTTGCTGAGTTTATGCCTAATGAAACTTTGGCTAAGCATCTTTTCCACTGTAAGTCATAAGCTCTCTTCTCTCGCTTATGACTCTCTATGTATGGTTACACCAAGCTTGAGACAGAAACTATTGATATGTTTCAGGGGAGTCACAACCGATGAAGTGGGCAATGCGACTAAGAGTAGCTCTACATATTGCTCAAGCTTTGGAAGACTGTACCAGCAAAGGCCGTGCACTCTACCATGACTTGAATGCTTATAGAGTTCTTTTTGATGATGTAAGTTATAAGGTTACATGTTTGGCTTTACTTCTGTCCTTGATAATATGTGCATAATATGGGGTTTTCTTTGTTTAGGACTCGAATCCAAGGCTTTCTTGCTTTGGTCTGATGAAAAATAGTAGAGATGGTAAGAGTTATAGTACCAACTTGGCTTTCACTCCTCCTGAGTATCTCAGAACAGGTACATATACCTAATCACTTGCATATCAGTTGGCTTGATTTGGACTGTGACGATTTTTTCTGACATAATCTGTTTGTTTCTACAGGTCGTGTGACACCAGAAAGTGTGATGTATAGTTATGGAACTCTGTTGCTTGATCTTCTTAGTGGAAAGCACATTCCTCCAAGCCATGTAAGCTTATGTTTACGATACTAAATCTGTCATCATTTTTGAATATCTATCAGATCTTTTCGGAGAAGTGTATCTTTCTAAGTAAACTTTACTTGTTCTGTGCACTCTTAGGCGCTGGACCTCATACGGGACAGGAACATTCAAATGTTGATCGATTCATGTTTGGAGGGTCAATTTTCAAGTGATGACGGCACTGAACTAGTACGGTTAGCTTCTAGATGCTTGCAGTATGAGCCTCGAGAACGGCCTAACCCAAAATCTCTAGTCACTGCAATGATTCCTCTTCAAAAGGATCTTGAGGTACTTTCCTGCAACCATTAACTAACTATAAAATCATAGTCTCATATATCTTTTTCTGAGACTAATAAGAATCTGGTTAACCATTTAAGACTCCTTCACATGAACTGATGGGCATACCAAGCAGTGCCTCAACAACGCCTCTTTCACCACTTGGAGAAGCATGCCTAAGAGCAGATCTAACTGCCATACATGAGATCCTTGAAAAACTTGGATATAAAGATGATGAGGGAGCAGCTACAGAGGTACCTTTCTTATGACCAGCATTGCTCTTAATCATTCTCGTAATCTGCCTTGTTTCTTTTTGTAATCTGATCACTTTTTTGGCATGTTTGTTACTTTGTATTCTGCAAAAATGTTACAGCTTTCGTTCCAGATGTGGACCAACCAGATGCAGGACTCGCTGAACTTCAAGAAAAAGGGTGATGTTGCTTTCCGGCAGAAAGACTTTGCAAATGCTGCAGAATGCTATTCTCAGGTTTGATCTTTTCTTCCAATTACTTTGATGTTTTCAGTTTTTGAGCAAATAAATCAAAGGCAATCCTATCACAACTTTTCTGATCCTAAGAGTTTTTGTTTGACAGTTTATCGAAGGAGGGACAATGGTTTCACCAACAGTGTATGCAAGGAGAAGTCTGTGTTACCTGATGAATGATATGCCACAAGAGGCACAGAATGATGCAATGCAAGCCCAAGTGATATCTCCTGCATGGCATATCGCATCTTATCTTCAAGCTGTAGCTCTCTCAGCTCTAGGACAAGAGAACGAAGCTCACGCTGCACTTAAAGACGGATCAATGCTCGAAAGCAAAAGAAATGCTCTATGATGGTGATAACAAGAAACACAGAGAGGAAAACAAGAGGATTGTTTATCTTTGTACATTAACCGAAACCCAACCCATCCATACGCTTTGCAGAGTAAGATAAAAAAAAAAAACACCATCCTCATCCTCAGAAGTAGATAGAAGCTACTTCACAGTTCTTGTATCATCCTCAGTCATGTTCGGGTTCCCTTTCCTCTTCTTTTTTTTTTTTTTTTTTTCAAAATACTTGAAGCATTCATTTGGTACTAATAACCGCAAATTGGACTCCTTTTTCTTGGTTTTGTTTTCCTTAGTGACATGAATATTGTAGATTTGATCATAAAGTGGGAATGATGTGATAAAAAGGATTTGGTTTGATGATTTGTAAAATCAATGTTTTTATATGTTAAAAATAGGTTCTATGATGGTGGCCAACCGAAACGGTGACCTCACGATCTGCAGTCGAATGTTCTACCACTGAGCTATGGACCCTCAAATATCTAAAAAACATCTGTAGTTGTTATTCTTTTGGGCCTTTTTAAAAACAGAGTCTAAGCCCATAAAAGATATAAATTTGTATGTTCTGTCTGCTCTCATCACTTGCTATCAATGGTCGCCCGCGACGGCGAGACTCACTAACTATCTTGTCAAACTGACTATCTCCCAGCCTTGATTTTGTTCTCTTTTCAGCTGCTTCTGTCTCTAAATCAAATTTAAAAAGTGAACTTGATTTTTTGTAATAACTGCAAGGCTGCAACTTAATGTGTTTTTTATATATCTCTGTTGAGATTTTTAAACTGCATTGTTGCTTTTAAATGCCAAGGGGATTCGATAATAAGGGAACTTATCGGTTGATTTTTTTTTTTGCATTTCTCTGCTAGTTTTTGCCTTTAATGTTGTTCTATCATTGTTTTGTTTTGTTGTTTGTTTCGTTGTTTGTTTCAGGTGAGACCAATGTTGAGAAGGCTTCCTCTAAAAATCCTGCCAATCTAGTCTCTAGTGTGATTTTTTTTTGGCACAGGTTAGAAGTGCCATTTATAATTTGGTGATGGCAACTCTAAAATGTTCATAGAGATTCAGGAATTTCAAGTAAACATGCTTCCTTTTTCTTACCTGAAAGAATTGAGAAATATTACATGGAGAATAGCTGTGTGAATACATACATCCATGCCTTTGCTTACCTTAGAGAGAGAGCCTGAAACCTTGAAGAGGGTTAAAAGGAAAAGAAAAAAGGGGCCAACAAAGAGGGAAACAATCTGAGAAAGAAATGAGTTCTTTAGCTAAAATCTTAAAAACACCTTTACTCTTGTTATTTGGAGTATATATATATATATATACTGTAGATTTTTTTTAAATAAATAGATGTACAGAAAAGTTTTTCATTGTTTTTTATTTCTAATTTACTGGAGTTTCAGAGGCTCCTCTGGTCAGGATAATATTCTCATTTAGTTATTAGTTGGATTAATGATTGCATCTGCTTTTAGGTACTACTCTTCAGGATCACTACTCTGAAACCATCAATTGGTATTTGATTGTGTCTTTCTCCACACCCTTTCTATGATTGGCTTAGAATGCAAGTGAGACCAAAGCTTTGTCTTTTTTTATACAATTTTTTGAGACAGCTTTTGTCCGTTGCTTTCATTACATTCACAACTACTTGATTCCTATGTTACTTGTGGCCCTTTAGATCTGTAGGAGCGTAGCTGAATCTAGACTTCTCTATCGAGATTTGCAATTTTAACTTCTCTTGTGTAAAAGGTTCATGAACACTGACAGTTTCGGAGTTTCCTCAAGAAGTTGCATCCTCAGTTACCTCTTCCATCATTGCTTAAGGATTGTCTGGTAAGATCTACTCGCTTTCTTTATCTGTTTGCGACATTCTCTTCTCTTATGTACCATGATGATCAAAGGCTCCTAGTTTTAGTCATGGAACTGGCATTACAATACTGATGTCTGATGTCTTAATCAAATTCTCTGCAGAAGATTTGGCCCTTTCTGATGGTAATATAGATTTGCTAATTCCTACAAAATCAGCAAGATGGCACAGTGTTCTGAAAACGTTATCCCAACTCTACGTGATTTCTTCAACTCCCAAAAGCCAGGGGAAGAGGATGAGTTTATGTTTCATCGTGTCCTCAACTCCTCGTGCAAGACCATTCCACCACGACCTACAAAACTTGGAAACAAGGCAAAAGAGAGACATGGTTTCTTCAGTCATGGCTCCAAGGAAAGAAGCAGAAGGAACATATCAGATGCTGACAAGTTCTATGTGGAGCAATATTCTTCTAGTGGTTTCTTTGGGGTACGGTTCAACACAAACGGAAGACAACAACAACAACAACAGCAAGGATCAGTTAAGCCTTTAGGGTCAGATAGAAACATTGAACCGAGATTGCAAAAGTCATTCTCTGCTAGAATGCAACTCCCCTTTATGCAATCTTCAAAGCCAAGCAACCAGTCTTCTTCTACGAATAGTTCAAGCTGGTTGAGCCGTATCAAGAAAATGTCTAATCCATTTTCAAATCGAAACCCTCTGATACCAAAGTCAGGTGAAGTCAAGCTCATTGGAGGAGAAACACTCTCAAGAAACAAGTCTTCACCTGTTCATCTACATGCGCGTCTTAGTATACAATATGAACTTGGAATGCCTGTGTTCACGTTCTCTCTAGACCACCCGGATGATGTGTATATGGCCAGGACATGGATGGATGATAATGACTCTCGGTTCATCTATTCATTTCGCTACATTGTTGGTAGAAGCCATAAACATTTAGGAGAACAGCGGATGAATGTTTCAGGTATAGACTCTTCACTTATAGGACAGATGCATGTTTCAACTCAAATCTCCTTAGAGGTAACAGAACCATACGAAGATCCTGTGGAATCAACTGTGTCAGAGTTCGTTCTTTTTGACATCGCACGTGCACGGAGGAGTGTTCTCAAGCATGAACAATTGTCAAGACAGAACAGTTTTCGACGAGGATTGGACAGAGTATTTGATGGCTCAAATGACTCAAACCTACGCCAAGAAAAGCATCTGCAAAGACAGAACAGTTTCAGCAGAGGATTGAGTCGTAGTTTCTCAAAACATTCAGAGAATAGTGCATCATCATCATCTGATCCTTGGCCGGCTACAGAGTTACATCCAGGTCTAGAGATTGCAGCAATTGTTATTAGAGACTCTTCTTCAAGCAATGAAAGCTTTGAGTACATGAAGAATAGTAAAGTCTCTAGACGAGAGATGAAGGTTATAGTTCCAACAGGAAACCACGGTTTGCCTGATGCTGAAAACTCATGTCCTACACCGATACTACAGAGATGGAGATCAGGTGGTGGATGTGATTGTAGCGGATGGGACATGGGTTGTCACCTTTTTGTCTTAGAAGAACAAGAACTCATCAACAATCACCACTGTTTGGAACTTTTCATTGAGGTAAGATTCTTTTCCTGAGAAAGTGTGATTCAAGTTGTGTTTCTTTGATCTTGAGATATAAAGAAACTGTGTTTCAGGGAGAGAAGGAGATCACACCGGCAATGACAATGGCATTTATCAGAGAAGGTCATTACCAGGTAAGCTTCCATGCAAGGCTCTCAGCGTTACAAGCATTCTCAGTATGTGTCGCTGAGCTGCACAGGACTGAAGTATCAAGAGGAGAAAGAAGCAACTCTTTGTCTAGATGTAGTTCACTTAGAGAGCTTATCGACATGGCAACTCCAGTGAACAGAGATATCAACGAAGAAGTACATTCTTCTTTCATGCCTAATGTCACTTTCTCTCCAATCTCAAGGGTCTAAAAACATGTCAGAAAGTAATATCTTTGTCATCCTTCCTTATGTGCATATTATCTAGACTATATAATATATCTTTAATTCATTTGCAGATGAAATAAGTAAATTTTAGAAGTTGTCCTCTCGACTCAAAGAAGTCGCTTTGTTTCAAATTATATAGTACTCACCTGTTTCATAATATGTATTGTCTTATAGAATCTTATTCTTATTTCATAAGAAAATGTTATATTGTATCCTCAGTGTAGGTGTTCCCAAAAAAAAAATGATAATATTGTCGATAGTTTCTTGGAAAACAATTTGTTAAAAAACAAATTTCTTGGAAAACAATTTTGTATTTACAAATGAGATTGTTACTAAAACAATTTTAGAAATTTTGCTAAATAGCTGCAGTCTAAAACAGTGCATATCTCTTTTAGAAAAATCTTTTAAACCTATGATTTACTTTTTACCGAAAAATACTTTGTTAACTACGCAACATATGGATATTCTTTCCGTTTCATTGTACTTGTCGTTTTAGATTTGTGCATGTAAATTAAAAAAATATTTAATATTATATATTTTTAAAATAATAGAATAACATATAAAGTTAATAAATTTTGTATTGAAATTATAAAACGACATTTATTTTGAAACGTACAAATGTTATTCTACAACAACGATAATTAAAATGAAACGGAGGGATTACACATTACCGAAAGATGATTTTGATACTTAAAAAAAGTCTTTAACCGTATGTTTGAATTCAAATAAAGATTTGGATTTTCTTGGGGGAAATTTGTAAACTTTGAGATCTACGTTTAAAACCTAAGAAATTAAAACTTTCATTATTTTATTTAGTAAATTTGACAGAAGTTCGGCCCACATGACCCATAAGTAGCAAATATATGGAGAGCCCAAATCCGCCATGGGCTTAATTTAGCTTATTTCAAATCAATTTTTTTAATATTAAAAACGTAGAAACTGTTTGGCGTCAATACAACGCGTGCAAAGAAAAAAAAAAAAATCTGAAGAAGCGTATAAACGACGTTGGCAAATCACAAGAGCCTCACCTATATAAACTGACACCAGAGAGTTTGGTTCTCTCTTCATCTCATTACTTGACAACCTCTCCACAAACCCTAAAGGCCGAAGCTTACTTTCAGTGTTTTTTTTTCTCTGAATCGAATCGAGAAAGCTCCATCTCATCTCAGTAAGTTCCTCTTTGATCTCTTACACTATGTCCTTTACTACTTTATGGGGTTTGCAGAATTTGATTTCTTGTCCGAAAAGAGTTCTGATCTTTGTGAATTATACTGATCGCATTGTAATTAAAGTTCTGATCTTTGATTTGGGTTTAGATGATATTCCCTCTACGTAATTAGGGTTCTTAGTTTTTAAGATTTGCGTGTGTTGCACGCTTTCAATAGACTGTGCCATCGATTATCAGTTGACGATTTTAATTTATTTTTGCCTTTGTTTACAGTTAAAAAGAAGAATGAAGATTGATGTATCTGAGGTAGTGCTATGTGGTTGCGACACTTTATGCACTCAAGAAACCGAACCGGCCAATGTGATTGACTCATCAGTTCAACCTCTTGGTTCCACCTCAGATCAGAGTTCCGGAACAGAGCCTCCACTTGATCCTCCTCCTGTCACCACATCGGTTGAACCTGAACCAACGGAGTCTGTTGATGCTCCTGTCGATGCATCTGTCACACCCTCACCTTCTTCACCATCCATATCCAGTTTCCCTCCCCAGCCAGCTCAACCTCTTGGCCCTACCGCTTCATTGCCAGGTCCTGCTTTCAGTTCATCTATATCCTCCTCAAGGCAAGCTAACATTCTCGGTTCTGGTGCATCTAATGCTTCCGTATCATCTACGTTTGGGTCTATGCAAGCTCCTAGGTTTGGTTCTGGTGCATCTGCTGCTTCCAGACCATCTACCTTCTGGTCAATGCAAGCTCCTACTTTTGGTTCTGGTTCATCATCCTCAGCTTCATCTCCATTTGATGCTCCCTCGCCTCTTAGATGGGAGTTAACGCAAGCTAATGGACCCAACGTTTCCTCACCCTTTAGCTTCTTGCCTTCGCAAGATTCAGGCAAGACTGCTTCTGCTTTTCCTACACCGTTTGGCTACCCTGCCAGACCTGATGTTGGTGTTTCTCCTTCAGGAAACTTTGGTGAAAATCATTTTTCTAAACCCAAAAATCCATTCGGAAGCTTTTTGCATCCAGGGTTTGGTGTTAGCTATCCTCCCTCTAATCCTTTTGGACAAACTATTACACCAGTTTTTGGTCGTAGTGTTGGAACTGAGCAAGGTAGTAGGTATCCTCGTTATGCACCTACACCAGATCTTGACTATTCTGGAGGTCAAGGCAAGCTGATTATCTCCATTTCTGCCTCCAACTCCCATGGACATAAAAGTCATGAAGAACTGAGGTGGGAAGATTACAAAAACGGAGACAAAGGTAACTCACTAACTCAAATTCTGTTTTTTAAGATGTCTCTCTAATTGACTACTCTTATATGCCAGGTGGGTTTGGGTGGTTTCCTCCTGCTCATACAGTGTCGCCGTCCTTGTTTGATTATCCAAGCATACCTGAAATTATTGGTCCAACGCAAAGAAACATGACTGGTTTTCCTTTTTGCTACACCATCCCCACTGCTGTTCAGAGACCCCATGAACCTGCTGGTGTTGCTTCTCCAGCATCTGGATGCACAGCTTGTGGAGCCACGAGTAGCTCCTCACCTTCTCGTCCCTTGGGCTTGAACGCTACCATAAATCCTCCATTAGCTGCCACAACACTCCCCGGACTGTTCGTTTCTACCTACGGTTCTTTTCCTTTGATGTTTGGCGCACCAAATCTTGCGGCTTATGGTACAGCAACAACAACTCCAGTTGTTCAAGCCTATGTTATGATATTTGGTACAAATTTTACTTCTCCAGGATTAACTCCAGCAGTTCAAGCTTATCCTATGATGTTTGGAACACCAAATCTCGTTGGTCAAGTTACAACAACAACTCCAGCAGCTCAGCCTTATCCGACTATGTTTGGGACGCCAAATCTTGCTGGTCAACGTACATCAACAACTCCAGCATTTCAAGCCTATCATACTATGTTTGGAACACCAAATCTTGCTGCTCAAGGTACATCAACAACTCCACCACCTTATCCCTATCCTACTTTGTTTGGAACACCAAATCTTGCTGCTCAATGTACATCAACAACTCCACTAGCTCAGCCCTATCCTACGTTGTATGGAACAACAAATCTTGCTGGTCAAGGTCTAACTCCAGCAGCTCAGCCCTATCCTACGGTGTTTGGAACACCATATCTTGCTGGTCAGGGTACAACAACAACTCCAGCAGCTCAGCCCTATCCTACTATGTTTGGAACATCAAATCTTGCGGCTCAAGGTACTCCAGTAGCTCAAGCCTCTCCCGTTCATGGTTCAACTCTTCTCCCATTCGCCGCCATGAGTCTGCAGTAATTGCTCCTCGCTCTGCATCAAACCTGTGTCTTTTCTCTTGTAGGTCTTAAGGTCTTTGTTATTGTCCAAAAAAAAAAATGTCTAGCTAAGGTCTTTGTTTTGGTTTCAAGAGTCATAAACCAAGTCTTGTCCAACTTTATGATTTTTCTTTTATAAGTGAAGATTCAGCTATTATCATGGATGTAAACAAGTCTCGTAAAACATAAGTATTTTGGGTTTATCAATAAAAAAGCTTAGTTTCATTCTACTTAATTTCTATCTCCTCTAGTTTATTTAACAAGAATCTAACACTTTTATATCCTTTTAGCTTCGGCGGTTCTAATGCATTTGCTGCTCCCACACCAGTTAGATTTGGGTAAATGCAAGCTCTTGTCCAAGCTACTTTTGGTTCTAGTTCATCTACCACTTGGACATCGTCTGGTTTCGGGCCAGCAAAAGACCAGGACCGGCCCGAGAAGCCACCCAAACGACCGCTTAGGACATACAATTTTAGGGAATATATTTTAATTAATTTGTCATATTACAATTTTTTTGTTAGTATTTATATGTAACTATAATTTATAATTATTTTGTCAATCATAATATTTTTAATAATTTTTTTCTTATTTTTATAAACTAATAAATGTAATTCTAAATAACAGTTATTTTTAAATATAATTTTTTGTATTAAAAATGATTTTATTAAATTTATTATTTACAATAGTAAAATGTTTATGATAACAATAACTAATATTTCTATGTAGTTAATTTGATAGAATTATGTTCACCAATCATTTAAAAATTATATTAATTTCTAAAGTTTTAATGTGATTTTATAATATAGACATTAGATAAATATAAAAAGATATTTTATTGATCTTAGAAATATACCCGGTTTGAACGAATCTGATTATGACTTTGGTTTAGGGTTTAGTTTTTTTTTTTGTTATTTTTTACATTTTTGACGGTATTCTAAAACAAAAGAAACTCAAAAAATATTAATATGATAATTTTTTTAAAGAAAATATTGGCTTAGCCGGTCAGAGCATCCCAAAATTATTGAACCTGCACTGCACAAGACTCTCAGCCTCCATTAGTGAAATATCTTTCTTTATTTATGGACGTAACCGATTTAGGGGTTGACTGGTTTTTCATTACCACTCGCAAACATAGTTTTTACGATTGGTAGCGGTTGTTGGCGTTTTTGAATAATGACAGAAAATGTTATAAACCGCTTCAAATCGTTCTAAACCTCTCAAAAGTTGGCTGCAGCTAGCGTTTGTTGTTGCAGGAGAGTAAACAAAAATCATTTTTTTCAAAAAGTTTATATTAAAATAAAAAATATTTAATTAAAAATTAAAAAATTTAAACAAAAAAATTTACTATAATTTTTCGACATTAATATATATATATACATATACATATACATATATATATATATATACCTAAAATATTTTTTTCTAATTTAATACTATGACTTTATAATTTTTTTATATATATTTATTATAATAATATAATTTTTAATATTTTTTAATTATATAAAGTGTTAATATTGTTAATTTATTAGTAAACTGTTTTTGAATTTGGTTGTCAACTAGTCGCAAGTATGTCGTAAATTCACAAATTTCTAACTGTTGCATTAGTCGTGTAAATCACTTAGTAACGTCTTAAACCGCAATCATCCACATCCGCAATCGCAACTGTTGCGTTTAAACCAGTCATGTCCTCAGTGAAAGTGTGAAACATATTTAAACTCTATTATGTCATTGCCTTCTTATTCATTTGTTTATGTTTATCGTTTTGCATTCGTTATAACATAAATAAAATGGTAAGAATCATACCCTTCTTTTTTTTTTTTGACTTAAGAATCATACCCTTCTTGCAAACTGTCAAACCCTGTTCTGACCTCTCAGCCAATCTTTTCCCTCTACCTCACCACATACTTATCTTCCACAAATCGTAGGACTAAGTCTCTGTTTTGCTTCATTGACTAATTAAACAAATGCTTCAACTTGATTACTCTTTACTTGGTGACCAATCATTGATGCAAACAATAATAGTTATACATATTCTTCCTCTGAATTAGTTTTTAGATATTATTTTGAATACATTCATTCTACTATAAAGTCTATGCCTTCTATGTTTTGTATTGTCTCATATAGAACACAACAACAAAGAACATATACACACAAATAAAAATGGCAAGAATCATAACTACACTCACTACTCCTCTATTTCTCTTCCTCTTCTCTATCCTCTTTCACCAAACCATGTCTCAACCTGAACACATGACTACTTTCTGCAACCCTATCGACAACTTCACACAAACCAGTTCATACGAAGCGAACCGCGACACTTTACTCTCCTCTCTCCGCACCAGGTCCTTACTAGGAACCTATTCTAACGCCACAGTGGGTCGTAGCCCCAACACAGTCCACGGCATGTTCCTATGTAGAGGAGACACCACCGCATCGTCATGCTCAGACTGTGTCCAAACCGCGACAATCGAGATCGCTACAAACTGTAGTCTTAACAAAGGAGCGGTCATATACTACCAAGAGTGTATGGTTCGATACTCTAATGTTTCTTTCTTCTCTCTTCTTGAGGTCAGACCAAGCATCGTTCTTTACTCTATTAGTTCTGCTCCAAACTCGGAGACGTTCAATGAAACACTAGCTGATAAAGTCAACGAGCTGATTCTCAACGTATCTTCCTCCTCTTTGGTTCCATATTTCGTGGAGGATCAAGAACGTATGACGCAAGAAGAGGGTTCTTATGAGTTGGAGTCGATGGTTCAGTGTAGTCCTGGTCTTGATCGGTTTAACTGTACCGTGTGTCTAAGATTTGCGCTCTTAAGAGTTTCAACTTGTTGTGGTCTTCCAGGTTCTGCACTGCTCTTTACTCCTAAATGTCTTTTGAGGTATAGAACATCTGCTTTGCCCTCGCCGCCACCGTTGTCTCCGCCTCCACCGCCACCGGCACTGTTTTTACCGCCTCCTGCTTTATCACAACCGCCACCTCCGCTGCTTTTCACGCCGCCACAAGAAGTTCCAAGTCCTAGCGGGTCGTTTTCTTTTAACGTTCTAAAAGGTGATCATGTTTTTGTATTATCTATTTTTATGTTCAGTTTTGATCATATGACCATCCTATTTTTTTTTAAAAAAATGATATCTAACTACAAATATTATTCATAGGGTTGGCTCTAATTATTTTAATTTTTGTGGCAGGAAACGAAATATTTGGGAGAATTGCTATTACGATGGCAGCTCTGTTGTTTGCACTTGTGAATTTGTGAACACATTTGATGATTTTGGATTGAAATAATTTGTATTTCCTTTAATATTTGTCATGTGTTGTGTTCTTAAGATCTAAACTCACAAATGATGTGAATATGGTAAAGGAAAAAAATGATGTCGATTTTTTTGTAACATTTAATCATGTTGGTTTTGAACATTTAATCATTTTGATGTTGATTTTGATATTTGTATGGATTGGATCAATTTAAAAAAAAGAAGAATTTGAGGTTGATATATTAAATTATTATCAATTTCTCTTTTACATACTCTTTTGCTATCTTTTTATTAACTCTATATAACCCTTAGTGTCTACATTTTTTTTGAAAGAAATCAGTAGTAAATCGATTGGCGCAACAAAAATTCGGTGGTGGATGGATTGATTCACAACGAATACATCGTCGCAAGAACTTAGTTCGAAATTTTACGTTTACGCATTTATAAAACATTTAACATCAAATCTAGTGGTTTCATGTTATATGTTTTCATTGTTAATGCAGTCTTCTCCTTCCTTCGTTTTAGTAGAGTAGTGGTGTGCAAAATACCTGAATCTAAAAAATCGAATTGAACCCGATCCGGAAAAGTATCGAATTCAAACCAAAACTTGTTAAACAAATTTAAAACTTTGGTATCTAAAGAACTATAACCGAATCTGATCTTAATTGAAATATTTCGGATATCAAATATATATATAAATCAGATTTATATATTTAAATATATTAGTTATTTTAGATTTAATATCCAAAATAGCCAAAATATATTTTGATTTTGAAAAATACTTGAAAATATATAAAAATAGTCAAAAATAATTATCTAAAATAGCTAACCAATACTTAAAACACTAAAAATAATTCAAATAGCTATTTATTCTCTATCCAAATATTTAATTCAACCCAATTTTTTATTAAATTTAAGTATTTTGGCATACATTATTCAAATTTATATGTAATATATTATTTTTATTTGACACTTCGAGAAATTTCAAGTATATATAAATTTTAAATAATTTAGAAGGATTATCCAAACCTGAACCAAACTCGAAAAGATCCAAACAGAATCCGAATCAAAATTTATAAATAACCAAATGAGTTTGAAATTTTTAATTCTGAAAACCTAAATTCTAAATAGAACCGAAACAAACCCGAATGAATACTTAAATACCCGCACCTAAGGTAGAGTATTTACCTATTACTAGATAGTTTCATGCGTCATGCTAAGAAATAATAACTTAAAAATATTTTATTACAAATTTGTACTATAGTTTTTTTATTGCTAAAATTTGGTGCATAGTATTAAAGTTAATCCTAGTGTCCCAATAAGAGTAAGGCTGATATATGTCAACCCCTTCTTAATATGTCAACCCTTTCTTAATATGTCAACCCTTTCTTAATATGTCAACCCTTTCAAGTTACTTAAACTAATCACACTTGAAATTTTGTAATGAGATCATCAAATACATTATCTTTTACATGGATATGATGAGGATATCCATTTCATTTTTTTTCAGTTTAATATTTATTTTATTATTAAATTTTATTTGTAGAAGAATAATTCTGTTGTTTTCAAAAACTTTACTGCATGTTGCTTACTAACAAAAGAAAGAATCATAGAAATAAAAGGAAAGCGTCAAAAATAATAAACCTAAGTTTGATCGAAGTAGTGAAAGTTGCATGATCCACGTCGCTTTCCTGAAACTTGGCGAGGCAATCGATATGGATTAATTATCCTCGCTAAAAAAAAACTCTTTTGACTTCGATTACTTCTTTTTGTAACATGATTAATTTCTTTAGTTTTTTAATATAAACATGAAAATACAAAGTTTCAGACGGAAAAATCCAAACTAATCTCCGATAAAAATGCAATCCACAAATAGATTTTTTTTCCAGGTATGCAAATGTACTTGGAATTATGAATTTATATGTAGTTATCCATGAATAATGTGACTTAGTTTCACATATCAAGTAGATCAAACCTGAAACGTTTTAGATTTCTAGCTAGATCCTTTTACCATCCGACCATACTGTCTTAAATATTATTTCTTTGGTTAAAAATATTTTCTGAAGTGGTTTGGAATTATGGTTCATGAGAAATATCAATGACTATATTGTTATTTTGTATCTATATTTAAGAGATGTTTTAAAATTTAGGGATTAGAGCACCAAACAAAACTAAATAGTTTCTATATAAAATTTACAAGAAAAATATCATGAACAAAAAAGAATAAAACAGAAAAAAATTAAATAAAAAATTAAACCATATTATTATAAACAGGCATGAAAATCAAACTAGTAAAATAAATAAACTAGAGTAAAACTAGTACTAAATTGATAAATAAAGGAGCGTTCATATATTACGAAGAGTGTATTGTTCGATACTCTAGTTTATTCGTTCTGCTCCAAACTCGGATACGTTCAGTGAAACACTAGCTGATTCTCAACGTATCTTCGTCCTTTTTGGTTCCATATTCCGTGGAAGATCAAGAACGTGTGACACAAGCAACGGGTTCTTATGAGTTGGAGTCGATGGTTCAGTGTAGTCCTGGTCTTGATCGGTTCAACTGTTCCGTTTGTCTAAGATTTGGGCTCTTAAGAGTTTCAACTTGTTGTGGTCTTCCAAGTTCTGCACTGCTCTTTACTCCTAAATGTCTTTTGAGGTATAGAACATCTGCTTTGCCCTCGCCACCACCGTTGTCTCCGCCTCCACCGCCACTGACACTGTTTTTACCGCCTCCTACTTTGTCGCAACCGCCACCCCCGCTGCTTATCACGCGGCCACAGGACGTTCCAAGTCCTAGCGGGTCCTTTTCTTGTAACGTTATAAAAGGTGATCGAATTGACGAATTTTTCATTTTTATAGTTTTTCATTTTTATCTTGTGAGATATTTTCATAAATATCATTTTTAAGAGATCTATTTTTTTAAAATTAATTAGAATCTTAAATTTTACATTTCTAAACCCTACCACACTCAACTCCACTCTTCAACTCTAAACCTTAAGTCTTAGATTAATTAATCAAAAGGTTATAAGTGTGTTTTTCCTCTTAAAAATAAGTGTAAAATTGATTAAAGTGGTACTAGAAAAATGATATTTTTGACAATTTCCCATCAAATTTTCTTATTATCTATTTTATATTTAGTTTTGAGCATATGATCATCCCATTTGGTTAAAAGAAAAAGTAATGATATCTAACTAAACATATTATTTTTTGATCAAAAAAACTATATTTTTTATAAAGGAAATTGTCAAAAATACCAATTTTTTTGTATCACATTTCACTTTTACCTTTATGTTTTAAGAGGAAAAAACCACACTTATAAGTTATAACCCTTGGGTTAACTAATTTAAGAAAAATGATATTTTTGACATTTTCCTTTATAAAGGAAAATTTCAAATTTACCACTTTTATTGTACCACTTTTCATTTTTACCTTCACTAAATAAACATTTTCATAAATACTATTTTTAAGAGATATTTTTTTTTTAAGAGATATTTTTTTTAAAAAAAAATTAATTAAAATCCTAAATTTTACATTTCTAAACCCAACCCCACCCGACCCCTACCCCTCAACTCTAAGCCCTAAATTTTAAATTAATTAATCTAAGGGTTATAAATGTGTTTTTTCCTCTAATCTTATTTTCATTTCTTTTCTGGCAGGAAACGAAATATATGGGAGAATTGCTATTACGATGGCAGCTTTGGTGTTTGTACTTGTGAATTTGTGAACATATTTGATGATGTTGGATTGAAATAATTTGTATTTCGTTTAATATTTGTCATGAGTTGTGTTCTTAAGATCCAAAACCACAAAGGATGTGATTATCTGAATCAAGGTTGATTTTGATGTTTGTATGGACTGATCAATAAAAAAAAGAACTGGAGTTTGATACATCTATATATCAAAGCATAATCCTTTATAAGATTTTGTCATTGGTTTTGTGAGATAGTTACAGTACCATTCATATTATGCATAGGATAATTAATAAATATTAACCAAACAATTAATCTATAAAATATTTTAAAATTAAAAAATATTAAATCATGTATAATCCTCTATCATCTAGTTTTCAAAATGTTCACTATATTTATTATCATAAAAACTATTAGTAATTTCTTAAAATGCATCCAATATAACTTTTATATAATATTCTTTTTTGAAAATACTATTGTTTTGCAGTTTAGAGTTTTTTCTTCATGAACACTAAACTAAAAACTATATATATTTTTACCAAACATAATAAGGAAAAAATAACTGACTTTATAATATTTGAAAATGAAAATTCAGTATGTAAATTGATATTATAGATATGTCAGAAATACAAAGATATGTGAACAAATATGTGAAATTTTCATGTTTACCACATTATTGGTACGATTTTTCCTTTTTATCTTCATTAAAGAGACATTTTCATAAATATCATTTTTTAAGAGGCAATTTTTTTTTAAATTAATTAGAATCCTAAATTTTACATTCCTAAACCCTACCTCATCCTATTCCACCCCTCAACTCTAAGCCCTAATTTTTAGATTAATTAACCCAAATGTTATAAATGTGTTATTTTCTCTTAAAATAAAGGTAAAAGTGATACTAGGAAAGTGATATTTTTAACAATTTCTCAACAAATATCTTAACAAACAATCTATTAATATGTATAAAATCATTTAACTTAATATATCATTAACATTTTTGGGGAAATTTTTCCTCATCAAAACATCGTCAAATATATATTTTTATCATTAAATCATATTCAGTTTTTTTAAATATTAAAATCATTTAAAATAATAGAAGACAAGTCTAAATAGAAAAATTATACTATTTTAGTTCTCATATATATATATATAAATTAAGATAAATTTAGGAAACTAATAATATTAACAAATTATATATGTTGACATATGCTATATATGAGTTATGTACGGATTGTCGTTTATAGGAACACTGCTTGAAATTCAACCGATAGTAGAACAACTTTAAAATTATTTGTTTTTTAATAAAAAGTTGTAGATTCAAGCATATTTTATCTGAAAAATAAAAGAAAATGTAAACGCTAATCAAAATCTATTATCAAATTACAACTAATTTCTCCTTTGCAGGCTCTCTTGCTATCTACTAATTAACTTTGTATGTAACCCTTAATGTCTACATTTTTTAAGAATACGTATATAGATCATTTGATGTAACAAAAATTCGGTGGTAGATAAATTGATTCACAACGAATATTTGATATATCACAACATCTGAATTAGCAGTTTTACGAAAAGCATATTTAAAACATCATACATCAAATCTGCTGATTACATGCATCAATGAAACTTCTATATATTAAATGACGTTTTACAAAAATATTACGATTTACGAGGTCATTGATTTATCATGGAGCTGAAATTCAAAGTAAGAACAAAACTAAGAAGTATAAACTTGTTCTTAGGGTTATCAGTGTACAAGCGCAAGATGTACATAAATATTCGCACACCTCGGTCAAAATATAATTGTTATCCTTTTAAAAAAATAAAATAATAATTGTTATGTTTTCATTGTCAATGCAATCTTTTCCTTCATTTGGGTAGAGTATTACCTATTGTTAGTATTATAGTTTATCCTATTCTTGTTGATATATGTCAACCCTTTGTAGTTGCTTAGAATAATCAACACTTGAAAATTCGTAATGAAATCATCTGATACACTATCTTTTACATGGTTATCGTTCTCTAATACACTATCTTTTACAACCTACTTCACGAATTTTATAATTACTAAAACTAGGAGAAGATGGTAAGCCTATTTTTGATCTAAGTCAACGAATAATTCATGATCCAAGTAGTTTTCCTCAGGCAATTGATATTGGATTAAAGATCCTCACTACAAAAACCCTTTTGACTCTTAAGTCTTTAATTACTTCCTTGAGTTGATGAGTGTTTTCAGAAGTGGTTTGAAGTTATGGTTTAAGAGAAAAATAAATGATAAGTAGTTATTTGGAATCCCTCATTCCGTACAGAATCAAATAGTTTCTAAAATACAATTTACATAAAGTATCATGAACAAAGTTTTGGCTTTGACTGAGATAAAAGAAAAATGGAGTATAAACCATGATTTTCTAAAGATCTCTAATCAAGGACTTGTAGCTATTAATTAGCCTAAACAATGCCGCTATGTACTAAACAAGTTTAAAAAGAACTTTGAAGATTAAGGGATAAAAATATTAAAAAATAAATAAAATGGAGATGAATACAAAAATCATGCATTTAAGGATGCTCCATCTCAAACATTCAGATGTGATACAATAGAAATTTATAGATTGTATGCAATTGTGATGCTAATTGGATTGGAGGTCATGTGGATAAAAAATCCACAACTGACTATTTGACATTTATTGGAGACAACCTAATTATTTGGAAGAATAGATTAATCGCATATATAATTCAATTTTCAAAACTTTTGTGAGTTGTAAAATATTAAAATTCCAACATACTAGTATAGTCGTATATGTTGCTTTTAGATATATTCTATTTTTAAATGAATGTTAAACTGTATTCAAATCAAAAACTTCCTTAAAGTAGTACTAGCATTGTGTTATAGAGTTTGTTGAGTTGGTAGAATCAAAACCCTAAGAAAAATAGCAGAAATCTATGCTCTGGTTGCAAACCAACGCTCCATGGCTTTTTCAAGCATGCCTTCTTCCCGCCTGTGGATGGAAGATATGCAAGCTCGGACTTGTTTGTCGATGTTGCGAATGAGTGTAGCTTGGTCATTAATTTGGAGCTTCTCCATGTCGCCTTCCATTTCCCTCACAGCAAATAGAAGAGATGACTGCTTGAAAATATATATCTGAGAAGAAATCAGCTTGTCTTGTGACTGATCTGTCACCATTTCTACAATTGAACTCCATTCATTTGAGTATCTTTTACCCATATTATTTGATGTTAGCCCTTTCCATATGTTCTCTGTGAAAGAGCAAGATAAAATCTACAATATTTGAGTGCACAAATTATATTTATAACGTCTAAAAACATATAAAAGCATAAAATTACTCCCTGATTAATTTTCGTATAATCTCTGATAAATTAATTAGGCGCTAGACGCTACCCAACCGCACGCGTAGCGCCTAGCGAGTTTCCGAACACTGCATATAACTGATGGGTCACTTCATTTGCCTTTGGCTTAATCTGACTTGAAGAACCTGCACAGATAATTAATATTTTATATACAGGAATTGAATTCAACTAAAATAATTATTATTTTATATATATTCTCCTTCCGATTTGGTTTACCGCGTTATATATGTACATTATTGCTGATTTGATGAATTAATTAAAAAAAAAATCGTTACATAAATGATAAATCCATGTGTTTTGTCTCATAATATTCAAGAAAGAACACAAACATGACTTCCTCTGCAGCTTGTTCTCTGTCTTGTTTCTTATTCTCTCTCTTAACTTTAAGAACCATGTCCGAACCTAACTACATGAGCACCCACTGCGATGAACCCGACTTTGCTAGAAACAGCTCTTATGGATCAAACCGCAACATCGTCCTCTCTACTCTCCGCGACCGTTCCTCCCTCGGAAGCTATTCCAACACCACGACCGGTCTTAGCCCAAACACAGTCTATGGCATGTTCCTCTGGAGAGGTGACATCAGCAGAACATCTTGTTCAGACTGTGTACAGAGTGCAACGCTAGACATGGCTACAAACTGCGCTTATAGAAAAGAAGGTTTCATATTCTATGAGGAGTGTATGGTTCGGTACTCGAATTTTTCTTTCTTCATACTCGAAGAGGATATAGCTGGCACCTCTGTACACTCTCTGGTCCCTTCTGTGAATTCGTCTCAATTTTTTAAAGGAACACTCCGTGAGAAAATAAGAGATCTCATCCTTAGAGTGTCATTCTCTTCGTCCATTCCATATTTTGTGGAGGATCAAGAACGTGTGACTCATTTGGAAAGATCGTTTGATTTAAAGATGATGGTCCAGTGTAGTCCTGATCTTGATCCAAGAAACTGCACCGTCTGCTTGAGACGTGCGGCCCGATATGTCTCCGGGTCATGCTGCCCGGATAACCACGTTGTTTGGGCTCAGAGCTTCCTTCCTAAATGTCTCGTACGTTATAACATCTCCGGTTTGGAACCAGACGTAGTAGACACTCAACCAGACGTAGTAGAGAGTCTTGGGTTTACAAAAGGTTAGTCAGACACCAGATAAACTATTTGGCTACTTTTGCTTACTAGAAAAAATTTGTCCTAGTTTGTCACAATTTCAGTTGGTTATACCTAGGACCCGGGAAGATTTGCCATGGGCTAATCCGGTCTTCTTCGTGCTTGCCCCCACCATGTCGTTTGTAATATGGTCTTGAAATCGTTGTATTCAATGTTCTAAAAATTGTTAGGTGGTGATTAGACGATTATTATATAGGCGGACGCCTAGACTGATTTTTTGAATACCTCATAAACCGATTTTTATAAAAATTGGAGTGAAAAAATTGTTTTGCTCATATTCGATTTGCCAACTAAAGTTGGTTCAAAGAAAAAAAACAGGTATGGCTTTGCCTTGACTAGAATAAACCGGATTGGGCCGATTGGCCAATTTGGCCTGATGATTTTTGGTTGACCCTAACTATATCCGTACAAATACAATCCAACCATCAATAATAAAACAACTGTTATAAATCTTAGTGAATTAGATGATTAATTCTTCTTTGCTTAAGACACAAGAAATTGATCACCGAGTTCCTGGCCTCTAACCAGTACGTCTCGGGTGGGATCCGTCTCCCACAAGGTTTCACTAATAGAGAAAGAGAACAAGATTACACAAGATATTCTTCTCCTTACAACTGAATTCAGCAAGAAGAATAGATCGTAGAACACTTTAGACAACAATATGCCTTAGTATAAGAACCCTAGCCGCTTATGACCTCCAAAACAATCTATATCATAACACACGTTTATGTGCATTATATATACTCAATACTTTAGGTTTATTTGCAACTAACCCTAAAGTATATTGGGCTTCAGGTCTTTGATCTTGTATCTTGTGTCACTTAGCAGGCCCATAGAGACTGGCCCAGCTAGGAACCAAAAGCTCACCACCGACAAAATTCCTCCTTGAGCTTTTGTTTCTTTGTCTCTTCATCTTTCTCTTCTCTCTCTCCTTTCATCGAAAAAACCAGACGCCTCTCATTTTTTGGGTTCAAACGATGATGAGCGACGATTTCTCCGATGTCGGCAGCTTCTCCGATATCAGTAGCTTCTCCGATGAAGCTATTGTCCCGGATTCCTCCTCCTTTTGATTATGTAGTTCTCCCTTCAGCTCAGCTTTCACCTTGGGTCTTTGAACCTCTTTGATTCTCACCCATCAAGCTTGCGTGAGTGAATCTAGTCTTTGAACCTCTTCAATCTTGCATGCATGTCTCGATCTACACCGATTTGTAGATCTCTAACCCCAAATTCATTTCTTGTACATAACTTGACGAAGCTGCCTTCCTTCATGAAACCCGTAACAGGTATTTTCCCTTGATCTCAACTATCGCTTCAAAAATTGAAACGAAACTGATTTGACCAATGTTTTGTCTTCATGTATCAGCCTTCTCCAAGCTGAAACTTCTTCCGTTTCGAAGTAAGTCACAGAGCTGAAGGATGGTTGATCTTATCACAGGAAAACTATCTTGAAAAAGTTCTGAAGACGTTTGGAATGGCAGAATCAAAATCGGTCGTAACCCCTACAGCATCACAAAACGAAACTGATTTGACCAATGTTTTGTCTTCATGTATCAGCCTTCTCCAAGCTGAAACTTCTTCCGTTTCGAAGTAAGTCACGAAAACCTAGCTCTCGACTTTTATAAAACAAGGACCTTTGTGAAGATTATTAACCAGTCTTCTTTCTTGTTTATTTACCCTTTATCCAGATATTCCTCCTTGAACCAGTTACTGCTCAAAGAGCTTTCCGGTTCAACCTCAGGTAACCCCATTACTTTACCTTCTACATCGACTAAGTATTTGACTGTAATAATTTTTTTTTTTTTTTAAATTTGCGAGAGCTTCCTTGTCGATGTGGGGTTACCTGTGCCAGCCGCTTTCTTCAGATGATTCCAAGAATATCACAGCAGAGTTCAAACTTTGGCCCAGGTAATGCCTTAGTTAGAAAATCTGCTGGATTCTTACTCGTGTGAATTTTTGAAAGTATGATCTGTCCGTCTGCAACTATATCTCTTATATGATGAAATTTAGTATCGACATGTTTAGTCCTTTCATGATGCACATGATTCTTAGCTAATGCCAATGCACTTTGTGAATCGCAATGTAGTAAAACACTTTTACTTTCAAATCCCAATTTTGTGCATAAGCCCCTTAACCATAATGCTTCCTTTGCGGCTTCGCTGAGAGCCATGTACTCAGCCTCTGTTGTAGATAAAGCTACAACAGATTGTAGGTTAGACTTCCAACACACTGTGTTTCCCCATACCTTGAAAGTGTATCCAGTGACTGATCTCCTCCTGTCGAGATCAGCTGAGTAATCAGAGTCACTGAAACCTTCTATTCCAAATTCTGAGGCTCTCTTAAATGTCAATCTCGTCTTTAAAGTTCCCTTTAAGTACCTTAGTATCCACTTTACTGCTGACCAATGATCTCTTCCTGGTGATGACATGAATCTGCACACCAAACCCACAGCATATCCCAAGTCAGGTCTAGAGCCGACCATTGCGTACATAAGACTTCCCACAGCGCTGGCATACGGAATACATTCCATAAATCTAGCTTCTTTATCCTGTTCCTCCTTAGTTAGACTTCTGAGTTTTATTTGTGATGCTGTAGGGGTTACGACCGATTTTGATTCTGCCATTCCAAACGTCTTCAGAACTTTTTCAAGATAGTTTTCCTGTGATAAGATCAACCATCCTTCTGCTCTGTTTCTTATAATGTCCATGCCCAGAATTCTTGATGCCTTTCCCAAATCCTTCATCTCGAATTCCCTATTTAAACTTTCCTTGACCTTCCTGATCTCAGTTTTATCCCCTGATGCAATTAACATATCATCCACGTATAACAACAAATAGATGGCCTTCTTAGTCTTTATGTTCCTCATGTAAACACATGCATCTCGACTGCTTCTCACAAATTCTTGATCCTTCATAAAACTATCAAATCTTTTGTTCCATTGCCTGGGAGACTGTTTTAAGCCGTATAGTGACTTTCGAAGCAGACAAACTTTATCCTCATCTCCCCTCTTAATGAAACCCTCTGGTTGTTCCATTAGAATTCGTTCTTCTAAGTTTCCATGGAGAAAAGCGGTTTTAACGTCAAGTTGTTCTAACTCATAATCCATGTTTACCACGATAGACAACATGATTCTTATTGATGTATGCTTTACCACTGGTGAGAAAACCTCGTTGTAGTCAATGCCCTCTTTCTGTGAGAATCCCTTTGCTACAAGTCTGCCTTTATATCTTTTATCTTCGACCCCTGGTATTCCTGGTTTAAGTTTGTAGACCCATTTGCATCCAATTACCCTTTGTCACTTTGGTCTTTCGATAAGATCCCAAGTATGATTTCTTTCTAGGGAATCAATCTCCTCCTTAGATGCGTTATCCCAGAATTTCCAATATTTGCTTCTTCTCGCTTCTTGATAGTTTCTAGGTTCCTCTGAGTCAAGGTCTTCTGCTACTGCAAGAGCATAGGCAACAAAATTTCCATCTTCAAACTTTGACGGGGGTCTCACATTGCTTCTTCTTTTCCTATCCCTTGCTAGTAGATAATTGTCCAGGGAATGTTCTTCATCAGATTCGTGGGAAGTCGTTTTAGTTTCATTTGAATCATCCGACTCGTCTGATGAAACTCTACTTCCTGAGAGATTTGTCCCTCTGACTCATTGTCCGAGGGAGTTGGTCCTTGTATTAAGTCCTCAACAAACTTAACCTTCTTCAGACTCTTCTTCTTTGTTACATCGACTTCCTTAGTTAGTTCTTCCTTGCTTGGTACAGTGTCTTTAAGTGTATCCTTGAACAGTTCAAGCTCATTGAAAACCACGTTTCTGCTAGTTTCACATTTTCCAATATCTGGTAGCCACACTCTATATCCTTTAACGCCGAAAGGATATCCCAAGAACACCCCTTTTAGAGCTTTTGGCTTAGTCTTCTCTTGAACTTTGTGGACATAAGCTGTGCATCCAAACCTCCTAAGGTGTGATAAGTCTAGTTTTGAACCGCTCCAGACTTCTTCTGGTAACTTAGAGTTTAGAGCCGAATTAGGAGATCGGTTGATTAGATATGCAGCTGTCGAAGCGGCTTCAGCCCAAAATTCTTCTCCCAATCCTGTCTTAGCCAACATACATCTTACTTTATCCATAATTGTCATGTTCATCCTTTCTGATACACCGTTTTGTTGTGGTGTATAGGTGCATGTCTTATGCCTTATTATCCCAGATTCCTTGCATAGATTATCGAACTGAGCATTATAGAACTCGAGTCCATTATCTGTTCTTAGATATCTTATCCGTTTCTTAGTCTGAGTTTCAACCGTGTCTTTCCACTCTTTAAACTTTAGAAACGCCTGATCCTTTGATTTCAAGAAGTATATCTAAACTTTCTTAGAGAAATCATCTATAAAGGATACAAAATACTTACACCCTCCAAGGCTTTCGGAAACAGAAGGAGATCCCCATAGATCAGAGTGTATATAATCTAGTATTCCTCTAGTTGTGTGTCTAGCAGCTGGGAAGCTTTGCTTATGAGATTTCCCCAACACACAGCTTTCGCAGAATCCCATCTTATTAACTTCCTTCTTTGACAAGTAACCTTCCTTTACCAGAATATCCATGTTGTTTAGACTCATATGTCCCAGCTTAGAATGCCAAACTTTTGTCATGTCAATAGCTTCTTTCGAAACGTTTTCATTTCCACTAGTTACTTCTCCTTGTAGATAGTATAAACCTGCGTCATACTTCCCAGTAAGAACAACTTTATCCCCTTTATAGAAGTGGATCATGAAACCGTTTCCCTCATATCGACATCCAGCCTTTTCTAACATCCCGTAAGAAATTAGATTTCTACTCATGTCAGATATGTATCTAACATCACTCAATATGACTGTGGAACCATCAGGATTTAGAATTCGAACTTTTCCAATCCCCTTAACTTCACTTTGAGTGTTATTGGCCATAAGAACCTTGTCACCATCGAATTCTTCCAGATCAAATAAAGAATCTTTGTGAGGAGTTATATGGAATGAACATCCAGAATCCATTACCCATTCCCTGTGAGATTCTTGTGTGCTAACAGTGAGTATAATCGGCTGTTGAGGTGCATCTGCCATGTTAGCAGACTCTGTGTTTCTCCTTGTGTTTTTATCAGGACACTCCCTTTTCCAATGACCTTCTTTACCACATATGAAACATCCCCCTTTTCCAATTTGGTTAGATCGATGCACCGACTTAGATCTGCCTCTGCTCTTTGATCTTCCCTTCCATGACCTATTTCCGCTTCTATCTGGTCTCCGATTTGTTCTTCCTCTGTTTTCAACATATAAACCTTCAGATTGTGACTTAGCTTTATTCAACAGCCCCTTCTCATTTAGTTCAGCTTCCTTGGAGTAAGCTGATGTGGTGACAGCCGTCACTGTCAGTGTATCTTTACCACTTCCGTATTTTAGGGTATGAACCAGTGGTTCATAAGGTGGTGGTAGACTTGTCAGGAGCTGAATCGCCTGATCCTCATCACTTATCTGAATATTTAGACTTGCCAAATCGTCAACAAGTTTCTGAAAACAGTCCAAATTCTCCTCAATACTCTTAGACTCTTCCATCTTAAAACCAGCGAATCTCTGCTTCAAGAAAATTCTGTTGGGAAGTATCTTAGTCTGATAGTCTCTTTCAAGAGCTTTCCATATGTCAAGTGCAGTTGCCTCCTTCATGACCTTTCTTAAGATTACGTCACTCAAACTCATCTTTAGTAGGTTCTTAACTCTCCTATCCTTTAGATCAAACTTAGGATCAATTTTCTTCTCCTTTCCGTCTCCTTGTTTGTCGAATTCTGATGACTCAACCGAGCCATCATCAAGAACTGTCTCAAGGCCTAGGAGTTCCAACTGACACATTACCTTATGTTTCCAAAGGCCGAAGTCTCCTTTGCCGTCGAATTTATCAACATCCAGTTTACCCGTTATTTGATCCATACCAGATCACGGTTTCAATAAACTGTTATCGATTTGTGTATAGATTCTTTCTCTTTCAACCCGCAATCTTTATCCTGGATTGCTCTGATACCACTTGTTATAAATCTTAGTGAATTAGATGATTAATTCTTCTTTGCTTAAGACACAAGAAATTGATCACCGAGTTCCTGGCCTCTAACCAGTACGTCTCGGGTGGGATCCGTCTCCCACAAGGTTTCACTAATAGAGAAAGAGAACAAGATTACACAAGATATTCTTCTCCTTACAACTGAATTCAGCAAGAAGAATAGATCGTAGAACACTTTAGACAACAATATGCCTTAGTATAAGAACCCTAGCCGCTTATGACCTCCAAAACAATCTATATCATAACAAACGTTTATGTGCATTATATATACTCAATACTTTAGGTTTATTTGCAACTAACCCTAAAGTATATTGGGCTTCGGGTCTTTGATCTTGTATCTTGTGTCACTTAGCAGGCCCATAGAGACTGGACCAGCTAGGAACCAAAAGCTCACCACCGACAACAACTAATACGTATGGTTTGGCTTTTTTTTTTCTTTTACAGGAAACGGTATATCTGGGAGAACGCTTATTGCGATACTAACAGCTTCGGTGTTAGCACTAACGGGCTTGTGATCAACTCTAGTGATGATTAAGGATCGTAACTACCGACTTTTATTGTGTGCTCTTAATTTGTGTGACGTGTGATGTGTTGTGTTCTTGGCTACTAAGATCCAAAAACCCAAAAGAGGCAAAAATGTATATGTTTATGTATGCCTAAAAATATTTTAACTTTCAGTGTTTCCTGTGGTTATAATGTAATCAGAATAAGGTATGTGCATAATGCATAGTATTTTGAATTTCAAACAGTGTTTTAAATAAAATATACTCCATGACTTTTCCATACAATCAAATGTTAATAATTGGTTAACGTTTCAGTCTCATTTGTTTATAGTTTTTCAATTTATAATTGGATGTGTGAAAAGTAAATATAAAAATGTATTCAATATCATAATGTTCTTATCTTAATTTTTTTTGTCAACTGTTGTTATCTTAACTAAATATATGATTTTAGTTGAAGTCAGTCAGATCAGTATTCATATGTGGATATAGCATATATTCTTTCATAGTCGACCGCAAATTCTATTGGTTCTAGTTAGATTAAAATTAGATAATTTTAATTGCATTTGGTCAGGTTCATTTTCTTAGATTGTAAATATGTGTAACATTACGAGTTGTGATATATGGAAATGTTTAAGATTATTGATTTGGCTATCTATGTTATTAAAATGCGCTTATTTTTTTCGTCACACATCTGTTTAGAATTCCAAGATCAAATGTGCTTATGCTAGAGTAGTGAATGGATGGGTGACCTATCGAAAAGTAATTTGCAATACCGTGAGAGTGAGGCTAAATCACAGAGAAATGTCATGTGGTGATTGGAGGGTCAGTAAACATGACTTTATAGCCTTCTAAAATTAATGCACAGTAGCCAGACAAGATGAGGTCTACATGCCGAGAGAGCGGACGTGGGAGACCCATTAGTTGTAGACGGTCGGGGAGTTACAAGCAGTATCAGAGCTGGTTAGCCATTTCAGTCCTGACTCGAGATACGTCTTGAGACATGTTGTGGGGCGCAACCAAGAAGAAGAAGAAGAAGAAGAAGAAGAAGAAGAAGAAGAAGAAGAAGAAGAAGAAGAAGAAGAAGAAGAGAAGAAGAAGAAGAAGAAGAAGAAGAAGAAGAAGAAGAAGAAGAAGAAGAAGAAGAAGAAGAAGAAGAAGAAGAAGAAGAAGAAGAAGAAGAAGAAGAAGAAGAAGAAGAAGAAGAAGAAGAAGAAGAAGAAGAAGAAGAAGAAGAAGAAGAAGAAGAAGAAGAAGAAGAAGAAGAAGAAGAAGAAGAAGAAGAAGAAGAAGAAGAAGAAGAAGAAGAAGAAGAAGAAGAAGAAGAAGAAGAAGAAGAAGAAGAAGAAGAAGAAGAAGAAGAAGAAGAAGAAGAAGAAGAAGAAGAAGAAGAAGAAGAAGAAGAAGAAGAAGAAGAAGAAGAAGAAGAAGAAGAAGAAGAAGAAGAAGAAGAAGAAGAAGAAGAAGAAGAAGAAGAAGAAGAAGAAGAAGAAGAAGAAGAAAGAAGAAGAAGAAGAAGAAGAAGAAGAAGAAGAAGAAGAAGAAGAAGAAGAAGAAGAAGAAGAAGAAGAAGAAAGAAGAAGAAGAAGAAGAAGAAGAAGAAGAAGAAGAAGAAGAAGAAGAAGAAGAAGAAGAAGAAGAAGAAGAAGAAGAAGAAGAAGAAGAAGAAGAAGAAGAAGAAGAAGAAAGAAGAAGAAGAAGAAAGAAGAAGAAGAAGAAGAAGAAGAAGAAGAAGAAGAAGAAGAAGAAGAAGAAGAAGAAGAAGAAGAAGAAGAAGAAGAAGAAGAAGAAGAAGAAGAAGAAGAAGAAGAAGAAGAAGAAGAAGAAGAAGAAGAAGAAGAAGAAGAAGAAGAAGAAGAAGAAGAAGAAGAAGAAGAAAGAAGAAGAAGAAGAAGAAGAAGAAGAAGAAGAAGAAGAAGAAGAAGAAGAAGAAGAAGAAGAAGAAGAAGAAAGAAGAAGAAGAAGAAGAAGAAGAAGAAGAAGAAGAAGAAGAAGAAGAAGAAGAAGAAGAAGAAGAAGAAGAAGAAGAAGAAGAAGAAGAAGAAGAAGAAGAAGAAGAAGAAGAAGAAGAAGAGAAGAAGAAGAAGAAGAAGAAGAAGAAGAAGAAGAAGAAGAAGAAGAAGAAGAAGAAGAAGAAGAAGAAGAAGAAGAAGAAGAAGAAGAAGAAGAAGAAGAAGAAGAAGAAGAAGAAGAAGAAGAAGAAGAAGAAGAAGAAGAAGAAGAAGAAGAAGAAGAAGAAGAAGAAGAAGAAGAAG